>PVIU01008947.1:0-79578 GCA_004026605.1 Ondatra zibethicus | reverse complement strand
GGAGGAGTACAGGGCAGGGTAGAATGTGTGCGTCCCTGTGATGCTCGGAGGAGTACAGGGCAGGGTAGAATGTGTGCGTCCCTGTGATGCTCAGGAGGAGTACAGGGCAGGGTAGAATGTGTGCGTCTCTGTGATGCTCGGAGGAGTACAGGGCAGGGTAGAATGTGTGCGTCCCTGTGATGCTCGGGAGGAGTACAGGACAGGGTAGAATGCTGTAGCTTTCCAAAGGGTTTCAGTGAGGAAAAGGGTGTGTCGGGGGTGGGAGGTGTTGAGAAGGGAGGCGGTCTCCTGGGAAAGGAACACAAGAGTCAGATCTTGAGCCGCCCCCATCTTCCTTCTTCTCTACTATTGGGAATGGATCTCATAGTATTGAATGTTGTTCTCTAAGTAAATCCCGCCAGTTCTTTTAATACTTAGACATCTCCCCAACAGCACAGCCAATGAGAGGATTTCTCTGGATTTAGTTTTCTCACCTGTAAAGTAAAAACAATGATTTTGAATTGTTTCTAGGAGTTTTCTGGCTAAAAACTATCAGCTAAAGCAACTACATACTTGCATTGCAAGCTGTGTTGAAGTGCTGTGTTTTCTCTTGTTTTTACAGCTGGGGGTTCAATGTGCGACTCTTGGGTGGGATTAATTTCTAAGAGAAAATGGACCTTGTTTTTTGTTTGTGTAGGATGGTTTTGAATACAAGGGGTTTGTTTGTTTGTTTGCTCATTTGTTTTGTTTTTGGACAAAACTAAAACAGTGGACTAGAATGAAAAGTCTGGTCAGGAAGCTTTTCCTGTGCCACGTGGAACTGCATCCTGCTTCAAAAGTCTCTGCTTTTTGCCTTAAGCAATCATATTTGCTCAGAAAGTTGTTAACTTGAATAAGTATACTGAAGCATAGTTTGCACATATTATTAAATTGCATATGCATCGTGTTATACTTAAATTGTTAGCTGATGGTTCCATTGCATATGCGTACTAATGCAAGTTGGCAACCTTTTCAAAAATCATTTGAGGGTGTTTTCAGGGGTTCTAAGGCAGGAAAGGGCTTAGGTTGCTTCTGAACAGACTAGCCCAAGATTTTTGAAAGATTCTGACTCTAGTTTAGGTTCCTCGGGACTCTTGATCACAATTATAGGGTTACTGTGTTTCTTTACTCTCCCAGGGAGCAAATGCAATCTTAACTCGTAGTAACTTACCTCGGCCTGTTCAGGTGCACAGGTGCTCCGGAATGCAATTGGATTTTCTCCACCGAAAGCACATGTATTAGCACGTAGGCTTGCAGGCTCAAAGCAGCTCCCTCTCCACCTGGGCTCAGCTTCTGTGTGCACATTTGTAATAACAGGTGGCGGTTGAGTCTTTAGAAGCCTGGCTTGATTGTTTTTCCATTTTATTCTATTTTGAAGCTTTTGTGGGCAGTGGTTGTATTTTATAAGTTTGATTCAGTTTAGCAACTATCACAGTTTGGGAAGGCTTATCATAGAAAACCAGATACACATGTAACACAATAAACTGGCAATGCAAGAAAAACTGTAACAAGTAAAAATCTTAAAGGCAGGCTCTTTAGCCCTGCTTCCCAAAGGATGCGGCAAATGAATGGGCATGTGTCTGATGGCCCACCGTGACAAGACACAGCCCGAGCTGAAGTGACCTCAGGGAGGCTAGGTACAGGAAGGCTTCACTGAAGAAATGGACCGTGGGTGGTGTCTTAAAGGGAGGGAGGATGGCTCCTGAAAGACTCGGATTTAAAGGAAATGAGGTTGATCTGGAACGGCTGGCTGGCCAGAGCTGTCTGCGGCTGTGGAAGTGCAGCCTTGCCTGCAGAAACTGTGAGCACGGTGCATTGTAAGTAGGTTAGTTTCCGGCCATATGAGTGGCAGTGATGGTACTCTGAGTTTAAATTTTCCTTATTGTTTGAAGATGAGTAATATTCATGGTTCACAATCTTGAAGTTATCAAATGGCGTAGATCAAGTCTAAATGTCCTCCCTGTTGCTGACTCCTGCTGACCACATGCTCTCCCCAAAGGGAGCAAATGTCGTTAGTAATACCATACTTTGTACTTTTGCCTTGTATTCGTGCCCCTCTCTCTCTCTCTCTCTCTCTCTCTCTCTCTATCTATCTATCTATCTATCTATCTATCTATCTATATATATATATATACCAGCATCCTTTAAGTTCACTATCCAGAACTTTGGGGGAGGTGACAACCTGTCATCCTAGGCTGAGGCAGGAATATGGGGATTCTTCAGCCGACCTGGACTTGTATCCAAAACAAATACCCAGTACAGTGTATACATGCAGGAACATTGTAAATAATGGTAAAAATGAAAAAAGGGGTCAGTTTAAAAGAAAACATCTGGGATTATAGCTCGGTGGTAGAGTGCTTGCTTACCTGGCAGTTACAAGGTTCTAGATTAAATCCTCATTATTGGGCCATAAGTGAGCAAATAGGTCTTCACCTTAAAAAAAATCATCTGAGTAGCACTGTTTTAAATACCACACTTCCTGGCTTTTCACAAAGCAGCGTGGCGCATATAGCATGAATTCTTGCTGTTTCCTGGGGGCTGTAGAAATCAAACACATTAATTGATTCTCCATGGAAAGTTACACTCACACTAAGTGGAGTGAAGAGCCGTAAACACCTTCGTGTCAGCTGCATTCAGGTATTGCTGTGAAATTTTGGCACTAAATACATATGGCTGTTTGGTTTTTAAACCTTTTTATACTTTTAGTTAAGAGCAGTCACTGTCTGCACGCTGGTTTTGTTGTTATTTAACAATATATATTGCAGTTAACCTAATGTTAATACATAAACAGCTTCCCATGTCTAGAAACAATTAAAACTGACTCACTAGGGGCTAAGAATGTAGCTTGGTCATGCGGTGCACGTTCAGCATGCTCAAGCCCTGGGTTCCATTTAACATGGTAGTTTGTTGGGGGAAGCCTTAAGAACTAGAACTTAATTGGTATTACTGCTCATCATGAGGAATCCATCGCTAAGCAGCGTATCCAGGTTGGTGTGTCATGTCGTGTCGTTATCATTCTTTGTGGGAAAATTGCAGCGGGAGAGGCGGTAGGCTGCTTGGATCGTGGAGACGCTTTTTCTCATTGGTGTGTCAGCAGATGGCTGAAAGGAGCAGGACCTGTAATAGCCTGCGCAGTTGTCACTGTGCGCCTGTGCTGGGCACAGAAGTCTGACTAAATAAGGCAATGCCCCAGTGAGCCTTATCAGCATTTGACCGGAATCCGGGTGAGCAGCTGATACACCACGCCTGTCCACTGTCTCCGCTCTCCCTTCAGGTCTTAACAGATGTCTGTCACGTCAAAACTTACTGCCCCCAACAGAGTTGTGGCATCTGTATTTTATATAAAGTTGAATAAGAACAACACCGGAGTCTCTAGAGGGGATAAAGGGAAGGGTTCGGTTTAGTGTTCCAAAAATGTGTTATGCGTGTAAGCATACTTATTTTTAGTGATGTGTCAGTGGAGAGTTTGTTTAGGAGTTCATTCACCAGCCCTGGCTCGTGAAGTCCTCCCTACCCCCACCCATCCCCTAGCCACCACTGTGCTCCCCAGCTGGCTTGAGGTTAAGGACTGGGACAACTCTTAAAGTAGAGGATCAAGGGAAGGAAATTTGCAATCACTGCCACTGACTGGAGTCACTGGGCAATGGGCCTAAGAGAAAGAAAACACAAATGGCAAATCCCGGGAAGTCATTAGTTCACTGACCGTCTGTATTTATGAAAAGAAAGTAGAGCAGTTTGTGTAGGGTGAAATCCAAGGCTTTGGTTCTGTTGCCAACCAGAACCATTTTCCTGGCAATGTGGGAGCCACAACCTGCCCTTCCAGCCAGGCCCTGGGAGGGAAGAACGGCTATATGTCTATGGGGATGCTGCTAAAGAAGTTCAGGGCAGGAAGGTTTCCATTGGACCACTGCTAATAGATACAGCTAACAATAAAAATGAATGTGTGGGTCCAAGCTCCGGGCCAGCTTGTAGCTTGTGTCCATCCTCCATTATCCTTGTACATACATTTTGCCCCTCTCTGGCTTCCTCCTGCTTCCTCTTTTCTTAACCTTCCCTGTGGAAGGGTAAAGCTTCACAACCCTCAGTTCCTAACCTCTGTATGCAGCCATCCATTTAGAGCCCATTTCTTTCCCTTCTATAAATGCTCCAAGTAATATATGTCTACTGTGGTTCCTTACTGTGTGTAAGCTGAAACCATAGCGGTGGCCTCTGTATTGTTTAATTTATATAAATGCACAACACGATACTATCCTGCTCACTTTGATTGTAATTTTAAAAATATTTCAATAACTTTTTGTGTGTTTTGTGCATGTGCACATACACACATACTTGTATGTTCTGTACAGTGTGTTTTAAAATTTACCCATCTTACCATGTCTGCTCCTGATCCATTGATCTTGCCTGTCACATACTAAAAATTGATATGCGCTGTGTTCACTTAACACATTTACTTTCAGTGGACCCACAGGTTCCTAAATATTCCTCTACCCCAAACAGTACCCTAGTAACCATTGCGTGTATCTTTTAAAAATAAAGATGCTATTCATTAAAATGCCTTCTGTAAAATGTTTACACCAAATATATACATTGCAAATTTCTTAATTTAAAATGTTTTCCCACAGTGGACTACTGACACTGACAGATGTTATTAAGGTTTCTATCTTCAGGGTACAAAGAAATATTTAAATATTCTAAAGAGTGTTCTGTGGTTGGACAGATGGCTCCTGGGTGTTCTGTTTTAGAATCAAATATTCACACATCTTCCCTAATCACAGTTTGGGAAATCTTGGAAGATTCTAGGCTGATAGACAAGTAAGGAGAAAGCTGGTGCACACTGTGATTTAAGGTCATGGGACATGGAAGAATGTATGCTTCAAAATAGAAGTATTGAGCCCACCTTGGGCAGGTGATTTAAGCCTCTCTTGGCCTTGGTGTCTTCACCAGTAACAAGAGTAAGAGACTTACAAGAGCCCTCACTGTAGGGAATGAAAGGATTGAGTGATTATATGAGGTGGATCTTAAGTTGCACCAATCACATCATGAGCCTCAAAGTTGGCAACCAAAAAGCACTAGATAGTCCCTAACTTCGGTTCAGTTGGATGGCCTCACAGTCCTAGTTCTGAAGTCAGCTTGGTTATTTTGGTGTCGCCTCTCCTTATAGTCCTGTCGGTTACAATGTCAGCAGTGGCTGGCAGGAGGAGGCTGGGAGTAGGTGGTACCAGTGGTTACATGAAAAGGGCAGGGTGTGGGAGGGGGAAATCCAAGGTTTAGCCTATGACCTAAGAGCACAGGAGGATGGATGTGAGGGGATAAATGTGGAATGAGCTGGGGCGGGGTTGGGGCAGCGCCCACTGCCTCATAGGGAAGAGGCGAACAAATCTGAACACGATGGTTTGATCCAGGCTTGGTGATTTCCAACACTCACAAAACAGTTAGAAAGTGACCGGTAGACACTTCCAGAGAAGTATGAGCTTCACCTCAGTGTGTTGGATGCTGGGGGGCGGGGTCGGATTGACTGGAATAATCAGGCAAACACATCTGCCCACTTAGTATTTTCAGCCTTCTTAACCCAATTGGTTGAATTGCGGATCAGCGGGGGTTTGGCTCCTACTATATTAAGGCAAGCCTTACATGCCCATGTCACCACTGGGAACATTCTCCTCCAGGGAGGGTCTGGCAGACAGAGTTTTCAAATGCTAGTCAGCTTCCATCTATGACTCTTAGAATTGATTCAAATCCTCTTTATCTAAGTGATCGGCATAATGAAAGCTCGGCGCTTAAGATGTTTAAGACTTAAATACGAAAGCTGCCATAAGCAAATGGGATTTGCCCCCTGACATTCCAGTTCTCTCTGGCTGGTAGGATACTGTGGCGAGAAGAGGGTGGGTTTGTATGAAGCCTGTGAATTCAGTCCTGATTCTTCTGACCACCAGTGCCTCTCAGAGCCTGTTTCCACACACATGAAATGGAAAATAACTGTGAGGTATCATTGTGAGTGTCCACTATAATAGTTTTGTTCATAAGGTTTTAACAGACTGCAGAAGTGATGGCTAATAAATACAGCGTCATATTCTTTTGTCCCTATATTATGAGAGTGATATGACTTCATGCTTGTTATATTGTTATACAAATATTAAATTTTTAATCTTCATGTTTTGTGATCCTCAGATAGTTTTCTTGTTAAGTTTAACAATATTTTCCGAGGTCAGTGCCCTTATCCATGTTGGCACTCACAGGAGACACCATGTATCTCTCCCTCTCCCCCTCAGTTTTCCATCATCCATTCTTTTTCTAGACTGAGCCTTCCCTTCCTCCAACTGCATATGTTCTATTACTGACAAGAAAGGTGAATACATTAGTAATAGAGTTGAAATATGAAAACAAATACGTGGAAAGCTTGTGTGCTGAAGAGGAGCTGGTTCTTGGTAGTCGTGTAACTGGCCATCCTTGGTGTATGGGCTTACATACCTGGGGAGAGCAAATCCCCCCAAGCTGTGCTACCTGGGGCTGAGAAACTGGTGCCTTTTCCCGAGCCTCTGGGGATCTTTGTACTTTGTATCCCACGCGGCTCTGTTACAGTGCTCCCACCGTGCTGTCTGGATGCTGGAGCTGAGCAGGTTTAGTTGTGATGCCTGTCTGCCAATACAGGACATCTGTGTGCCGTGCAGACACTAGTGATATGCACAAGGCAGATGGCAAACATAGCTGTCCTAGGCCTCAGCTTTCTGGACTACATAATGAATCGGAATTAAGTCATTTCTGAGCTCTTCCTTGGTCTCCAGATTTTGAAGAATATGTACATTGTAATAATACTGGTTTAATGAGAAGGTTACAAGATAAAGACTTAGACTACTATCAAAGACATACTTATCCAAATGATGAGCTGTGATTTTTCTATTATAATGTTCCTATTCACAAACCTATATTGTGAAGTTTTTGCTGTATAATGATTAAATTTATATAACCTCATTTTTATTTACCATATTATTTGATTATTTGTAAGTGGGCCCATTGTTGGGATTTTATTCCGATAATAGGGAAGTTTCAACTAGAATGTATATTTCCCTACCTAAAATGCCTCTTACATTATTTACCAAAGTAAAATAACTCACTTAATAGGAAGAAAATCATTTAAAGTGGGTGTCTAGTTTGTGTTTATATAATAAATCATTTTCCCTAAGAAATGAAGGCTTTTCAGTACTTTTTCAGTGTTCTGATGGTTTGTTTTTGGTGTGTATAACTGTGTATGTTTTGAAGATAGGGTTTGAATAGCCCAGGCTGGGCTTCAACTCCCAGGATAACCAAAGACAGCCTTGAACTTTTGGCCTCCTCCTTCCTCCTGTGGAGTCCACAATAATTCAAACACCTTAGCCACCTACCCCACTTCTTCTGTTACATGACCCTTGTCCCATATCCTCTGCAGTTAAGAGAAGAACAGTTGGTTAAAAATTAAGACAAGACCCCAGCTGTGTCAAGAGCTGTGTTAAGACCACCACAGACATGTGTGAACAAGCTTTTGCAAACCCTGTTTGGCCTGTACAAACACCTTGTTGTCACAAATTGTACTACAGTTGTCAAGTGTTATCACAAGGTGTAAATTCCTGGAATGTACTGTCATGCAAGACTTCACCTCAAATTGTAACAATTCTTTCGTATATCATCCCTGCACCCCCCTCCACTTGTAGCTTTTGCTTTAAAAGGGGCTTCTCCCTCCATTCTGGGTCATGAAATTCTCACACCCTGTGGTGATGGGATAAAGTTGACTGCACCACACCGGCAGGTAAGAAGTCGCCCATAGTAAATAGAAGGAATGGGTGACAGGAAGAGTCCCAATCTAAACCTCTGAAAGCCCCTGAGAGGAGCTTCCCCTGGACTCTGACCAGAGCTGCCTGGAAGTCTTTGGTGAAATCTGCTTTACTGTCTGTTCTTTACCTTTGGTTTATTCTCAAACATTAAGCTAAAGTCAGATAAAACTTACCAAGTTTCCAAAGAAACTGAACCTACATTAAAACACTGAACATGGTTGATGTAGACACAGAAAGAACCATCATCCAAGTCTTGTTGCTCAAGGAAAGACAGACCCTGTGACTATAGACAAGGGAATCTTCTAGCTAGCCAGCGACTGAGTCACAAATCTGGGGTTCTTGTCTAATATTGGTGTATCCTGAGGAGAA
This sequence comes from Ondatra zibethicus, assembly GCA_004026605.1. NCBI lineage: Eukaryota > Metazoa > Chordata > Mammalia > Rodentia > Cricetidae > Ondatra > Ondatra zibethicus. Next base: position 71,386 of record PVIU01008947.1, on the reverse strand, counting down.
GGATGATCTTGTGGGTAATGTAACTTCTAACTTGTATTGCTGTGTGTCTGCACAGGCATGGGTACATGCCTGTCTCCTCGTGTTTGCACAGGTGTGAGCACATGCCTGTCTCCTCCTTGTGTATGCACAGGCATGAATACATGCTTGTCTCCTCCTTGTGTATACACAGGCATGAGTACATGCCTGTCTCCTCCTTGTGTGTACACAGGCATGAGTACATGCCTGTCTCCTCCTTGTATGTGCACAGACATGAGCACATGCCTGTCGTCTCATGTTTTCACAGGTGTGAGCACATGCCTATCTGTTCGTGTTTGCACAGGCGTAAGCACATGCCTGTCTCCTTTTTGCACACATACTTTATCATATTCCCACAGACAATAGATTGACAGTACCAGTTCCATATCTCTAAGATGGAAACAACCTTCCCAGGGTTGCACAGCTTACAAAGTGCAAGGCAGGACCCACATTCAAATTTCCTATTCAGTACCCCAACTTCATCACTTCCTGCTTACCTATGCCCCTAGATTTAGTGTTCTCCTTCGTAAAGGTGAAGGGTTGCGTTTGTCACAATCTATCACCTTAGATTTTGCTTGTTCAGTGTTTTCTGCTTCCAGCACCGATTAGCTGTGGCTAGGTAAGTATTAGTGAATCTATCCACCCTGGTTTTTTTTTTCTAATAACATTCTTGAACTATGTGATAAGTAATTAGGTACTTATCTAGAAACTTACTTTATTTTTACATTGGTTGATCAAGGGGTGCATTCTCTCTATGAGAGTCTGGAGCTTTTTCTCTACCCTGCTCTGTCTGTGCAGTCTGATAGGACTTTATGTGTAATACCTGCAATCCTTGTAAAAATTGGAGAAGCAGATTCTACTGCTATTTACATTGCCAGATGGCAAATCTGAGACCCAGTGAAACCCAGTAACTAACCTTGGTCACAGGCTTGTAAATGGTTAGAACTAAACTCACATCAGACAGAAGGATGGGAATGGATCAGGCAAACTGTAAGAAGCTCAGCTCTGGGTTGGTTCCAGAATGAGAGGTATTTTTAGTTTAGCCTGTTTTTGAAATCTGTGCCTCCTAAATAATGTGTCTGCATCACAGAGCAAACCCAGAGAGGCTGTGGAATTCCCGCTGTGCTAATCTAGCCCCGGGATCACCTTTATGCCATGGTGGTAACAATCTGCTGTGGCTTTAAAAGGAGCTGGGTTTACAGTGCCCTGTGCACCAGTGCAGAGACACCTGAGGCTGTGTGCCCAGGGCAGTAGGTGGGAGGGACCAATGAGCAGAGCCTCCAGATGGCGTGAGCACTGCAGGACCCAGATGGAACGCAAGTGTGGCCTCAGGGTGGCCTGGCAGGCAAAAGGCTTCATATGCACCCCAAGAGCATGGAGTATCTGCTACAGACTATTGGCAGGTGTCACCTGCTGCATCCCAGTAGAAGAAAACAAATCCAAACTGACAGTACCTTGTGAGGTTAAAGGGGGTTGCTTCAGCCAGTGAGCTCCTTAACCTGACATAAAACCCCGTGACGAGTCAAGTGTAGCCAACAGTCACTCATTTCTTCATGTTGTCTATCTCTTGGACTTTTCGTTTAGACTAAAACTTGCTTATTCCTGAAAGGCCATGGTGTGGAAAATCAATTCAGACAATAATAAAAACGGCTAGGATAGTTTAAGAAAAAAAACTCAAAAACCATACCTAAAAGAGAATGTTTCTCACACTCAGATGATACAGAAACTCAGGTATCAACAGTTAGAGTCGAAAGAAAGACTGACCTGGGAAAATGGACGTCCTGGCCAAGATTGCATGTGTGAGCATGCGAGTGCAACGGTTTCTTCAGACCCACTCCTACCACCCAGAAACTGATAGAACAGGTAGATTGCAAGAGATACTGTGTGGAAAATAAACTTTTTTTAAAAAAAGCTAATAAACATTATCATCACCAACATGTGTATGTGCATTAGTTGATAGAAGGATGAACATAAGGCTGGGTGAGCTAAAAGAAATTATTGAGAGATATATACGCACATATATAAATATGTTCTAATGGTAATCATTCCAGGGCTTTTGTTCCGGACTAGAATTAGTTTCCATCTGTTTCATGCTTGATTATGTCTCAATTTCTTTTTAAGTCCCCGAGACCTTTTCTTCAAAAAGAATGAGGGGGGCTCTTGTTTCTTGCTTTTTGAAGAAAGTCTGATGCCTGCTGATGCAATAGCTTTGAAGCATTTGAGGTCTCTTTAGGGCTATTACGTTCCAGCCATCTATTGTAAAGGGGCCTTGGTTATCTCCCCTGAGCAGCACCTCCATGGCTAGTTCTGGGTCCAGACTTTAAATGTGTGACTTGATCTAGATGATGGATGCTACTCGTAGTTACGTGGAAGAGTCCCGCATGGTTTTCACTGTCATACTGCCTTTAATAATAAGCCTGCAGCTGGGTGCGTGGGTATGTGGCTCAGACGTAAGCATCTGGCAAATGGTGTGAGCCTGTGTTTTGTCATCAGCATGAGAGGAGCAAAGGTACCTTAGAGAAAGAAGAGAAAACCAGAACAACTCGTTTTCTTACTAGAAGTGTGCTCAGGAAGAAGACATCGCATCTTATCTAGGTTGGAATTAGCTATCTAGAAGCTCAGAACACTGAGGAATGTATGGGATTTGTTTTGAGTTGTGTTTTGCTGATATTCAAATCATAATTACATTTCATACCACTTGGCATGTCTTCCAGTAAAAACAGGCACCTCTGTTTTGATCCATTTTCTTCATCTTGGTTTTACCACTGCAGAGATAAGTATGAAGGTTTGTATCCCTGACTACGGCTAACCAAATAGTCTGCTAATGGCTCTTCCTTTGTTAAGGACAGTTAAAAGTGGTTGGAGTTGATTGATGCGTCTATGTGGGTGAACACTGTTTTACATATAACAATTTCTAAAGTGGTTTTCCTGTGTGTTCTAGGAGACAGAGCATAGGCTATTGTCACTACCTGTTTGAGTAGTAAAGTGGTTGATATATATACACATATAATTTATTTATTTTATATAAATATATTTTATATATTTATTATGTAAGACATTATATATATTGGGGGGGCAGTACTGAAGATTGCACCCAGGCATTGTCAATGCCAGACAAGAGCTCTGCCACTGAGCTATATCCCAGCTTAATTGTAAATTGATTCAGCAAAGCCAACCAGGTAGAAACTTGATTTATGGCAGGAAAATTCCCATAGCCCAAGCAGTCCAAGTCAGTAGTGCCAAAGCAAATAGGCAGAAGCCCTGGTCTCAGCTTGAGCGCCCCTAGACCTGCCCGGGGATCTGTCTGCTGGAGTACTTCACCAAGCACACTGACTTATCGATGCCAGCATCATATAGTTCTGGTCTGACAAAACTCTGTGAAATATTGCTGAAAGCTGAACTCGTCTTTTGATTCCTCAGGATGCAGTCTTAAGTCTGAATTTAGGCTGATATGGACTGAAACTGAATAACTGCTCCATGCAAAGGTGCTTGATTTTTATGTTTTCTTTAACTTTTACTTATTTGAGGATATTCCTAAAGTGTTAAAGTGTTTTTCCTCTGCAAAGCAGCAGTGTAACTCCAGGTGAGGCAGCCCAGCTCCCGCCTAGCACAGAAGTCTATCTAGCCTGACCGCTAGTCTGACCACATGTAAAAGGACAGATGCAGAGGACCTAGCTAGAAGTCACACTCCTTATGGCCACATCTCAAGGCTAGGTACTTGAGAAAGCTGACACTGTGCAGTGTCCTTAAATGTACTCCCAGCGGATACATTATATTTCATGAAATCCGTATCCGGAACTGGGTCCTTGGAAAATTATTCTGTGGACGTTCTAGCCACTCAGCTTGGAGCCAGTGGGTCTTTGCTTTCTCTTCATTATTACCCGTTTCTCTGTTCACTCGGAAGCAGTTGGTCACTGCTCTGTGGGTACCTGTCATAGCTCGTCTTTCCAGGAGATACCCACGGCTCCCACGTAAGGGGCAAATACCTGGGGAGGCGGGAACAGAAGTGGAGGTGGTTTGTGTGATGGGGGTATAAGATATAGAATCTCACACGTTGATTTGCTGCCAAAGCACAATTGGATTATGTCAAAAGGGGAAAAGGTGCCACGTGCATTAGCCATTTCTCCAATTTAAATATAGCCGACTGCCGCAACTTGTCCAGAGTTAAAATAGCTCAGAACAAGTGTCAGGGAATGAGCCTCTCTGCCAGGAGATGGCAAAGGGGTGGGAAAATAGGCTTTTGAGCTAGATCGTAGGGCGCGAAAGCAGCAGGGTGGGGTCCTGCTTATGGCTTCCATTTCTGGTCAGCATGGATTCCCAGCTCATATAAGAACTTGGGTTACATGCTTAAATACCCCCAAGGATGTTTCCAAAGCTGAGCAAAACGAGGCTATATTTTAAAAATAAGATCTCATGACTGAATTCCAATTTAATGATTTCACATCAGAAGTCCCAGAGGCAATACTGTTGCATTTAGGTTTCCAGGCAGAGGAGATGTGCTTAACCCATGAATTGAGTTACACAGTCGCCCTGTAATGAAGACTTATTGGACAAAAGAGCCTGCTCTTGCAACTAATGAAATCATAATCCGAAAGTCTGAGCAGCCCTGGCTGAATGATCTGCCAGAACCGTGGGAGCAGTCGTCTCAGAATCTGTTGGTTAGACCCTTTATTCCTAAAATGTTTGTGCTTGATTGGTAGATTTTTAATTCCAATTCTGCCCTATTCTGTTGACACTCAAAAAAAACCATTTTATTAGAGGAGAATATATAGTTAAGCATTATCCCAAATGGAAATAAACAACCTTCAAATACCCATATCAATGGCTTACAGTTGCTGGTGTCTAACGAAAACAAACAATTTATTATCTTACAGCATTTAATAGTTACAATTAATATGCTTAAATGAGACAGTTATGATTACAAAGCAGGTTTTTTAGTCATTTCTTGTGGGTGTGTTTTTGAGATTATATCTTTCTCCTTTCCATTTCCTCCCCACAGCTCTCCCATATATCCTTCCCTGCTCTTTTTCAAATCCATGGCCTCCTTTTCTTTAATTATTATTACATACATTTACATATATATGTATATATTCCTAAATACATAAATATAACCTCAGTATATGTAACATTACTTGTAAGTATGTTTTCAGAACTAACCATTTTGTATAGGATAACCAATTGGTGTGTTCCCTGGGGAAGACTGTTTCCCCTGTTCTCAGTAGTCTGTGGTTGCCTGTAGCTCTTAGTGTAGGGTTGAAGCCTTCACCCTGTCCACTTTGGAATGTCTGTTGTTGTTGTGTTTGTTCTGCTTGTGTTTAAGCAGTCATGGTGTTGAGACCGTGGGTTTAGTTCCTGAGATACTAGGAAACAGTCTCAGAGCGCACTTCCTGATTCTCTGGCTCTTAAAATCTTTCCAGCCCTGCTTCTGCAATGACCCCTGAGACTTAGCTGCAAGAATTTTGTTATGGGTATATCAGTTAGGACTGCACACCATAACTGTGCATTTTGATTGGTTGTAGTTTTTGTAATGGTCTCCATCTACTACAAAAGAAGTTTTCTTCTTGAGGGGTGAGGACTGCACTTATCTGGGAGGGTAAAGATAAATATTTAGAATGTAGTTAGACATTGTTCTGGTTTAGTAAGGGGAAGGTTGCAGATTTTCTTCCAAAATCCATGACTTCACTAGCCCTGGATGGTTGGCTATGTTTCCGGTACCAGGCGTGGTTTCCCTCCAGTTGAAGAGCTTCTAAGTCCAGTTAGAGAACTGTTGGTTAATGCCACCACTGTGCCCTTGGGGTAATCGTGTCATGCTGGTTGTCTTTGGGTTCTAGGGACCAGAACTGAGTAGATGTTGGTGTCCTTTTGATGTTTGCATGCACTTTCTGTCGGGTCAGTTATAACTCAGCAGTCTCTGGGCCATGTGTTTGAAATGCTTAGTGTCAGTAAGACTCATGTTCCATCTCTGAGGAGCACACAAGTACAGTAGCCATAACCTGTGATGTTTGGGGAAATCTCTTGGACAACCCTGATCAACAATTCAAAAGAGGGCTTCTCATGCCTGATATTGGAAGTTTCTTAGGTGGTCTTTAACTTTTGGAGGGAGCATTGTTAACCCAGATGAGAACATTTCATTTACACTATCTGTGTGTACTTATACACAGATTTAACTTATATTGTAGTTATTTTTAAGTAAATAGTTAATAGTATGACTTCTTCAGGCATCCTTACCATTAAATTATCCTCCATTTTCTGTATTTATCCCCCTCCCCCTCTGTAATTTGAGCCCCCACTCCTTTTCCCCCATTTCTCTCATAAGATCATTGTTCCCTGCTATTCCTTTATTTATTGCTCCCCTGCTCCCCTTCCCTGGCATTGGTCCTTTTACATTCCTGGTTTCTACAGTTTCTCTAGAATATGTACTCATTGGAAGATTTGGAGCTAGGAGCCTCTAATGAGAGATAGCATGTGATGTTAGACTTTCTGGGTCTGGATTACCTCACTCTGTATTAACTTTTATAGTTCCATCCATTTATCTGCAGATTTCATGATTTCATTTTTCTTTACAGCTGAATAGTATTCCATAACGTATTTGGGTTTTCACTCTCTGTCGGTTGGTTTAAGGACATTTAGCGTGTTTCCATTCCCTAGCTCTCATGAATAGAGCAGCAGTGGACATGGCTGAGCATGTATCTGTGAAGTGGAAGTGGGCTTACTGGATCATACTGTAAATTTATTTTTGGTTTTCTGATTTGCCCCGTGGCTACACCAGATAGCAGTGCCATCACCAGTGATTGAGAGGTCTGTTTCCTGCGCATACCTGAGCATTTGCTGTCAGCTGTTTTGTTGATCTTTGGCACCTCGTCTGGGCTAAGATGAAATCTCATAGTTGTTTTGATTTGCCCTCCCTAATTGCTAGGGGAAGTGAACAATTTTTTTATATGTTCCTTAGCCTTCTTTTTCTTTTAAAAACTCTCCGTTCAGGTCCCAGGCTCATGTTTTGAATGGGACATTTGGTCTCTTGACTCTTACAACACAGAATTTTTAGAATAAATCATTCCAGGTTTTTCCCTTACATTTAGAGTGGAAAAGATTTTGCTTCAAAATTTAAATCTCAGGGGCTAGAGAGAAGGGTAAGTGGTTAAGAACACGTGTTGGTCTCGCAGAGGACCGAGCACCCATGTGGTGATTCACAACCATACAATACCCTCTTCTGCCTCTACAGGCACCAACCATGCACGGGCTATGCTTACATACATACACACAAAATATTCACGCACAGAACAAAATAAGTAAGTCTGATAATAATAAAAACTTATAAATAATTGAATCTCGAGACCAGAGAGATGTCTGATCAGGAAAGGGCACGTGGGTATCAATCCTGACAGAGTCCAGCCACCAGGACCCACGTTTTGAAAGGAGAAAACAAGTTCCCTCAGTTGTCCGCTGACCTCCATGCTGTATTAGCCCAGCCCCCTCCACATAGAGAGAGATAAATAAAAATCAAATTTCAGAGCTTGGGAAGCAAAGCTCTTTTTTAGAAATATGCTAATTCCCTGGGAAAGACCCTTTAGTGAGTAACGTGCTTGCAAGAAGAGTTTATGACATTAAGATGTGTCATTTATGATGATGGTAGTGTCCAGGAACCCAGGCCAATGCCGAGGCTCCCATCTCAGACCGGCATCCAACCTTAGTCATCTGGTTCTGCAGTACAGGTGCTCTCCTTGATGGCCGTTAACTGTGACTTCTCAGGAAATGAGTGCACAGAAATGTCCCATCTGCAGTCAGCTGCTGCCTACAGTGGTCATCTGCCAGAGAGAAAGTCGAGGGACTAGCACTTTCCTGTCACTCCTAGGACTTCAGAAGGGGCAGAGCACACAATGTGTGCAGTGCAGGAAACCCTTCTTACCCATCAGTTCATTTCCTGTGACCTCGGCCACCTACAGGTAATCTAAGTTCAAAAACATTACATGGAAATCCCCGGAAATCAACATTCCAAGAGCCACTAGGTTTTATTATGGTGCTTTCTTATGATTGTTCCATTTTACTATTAAACTATGAATTTGTTACTGTGCCTTATTCGCAGGTCCAACTTTACCACTGATTTGTGCATCAGAAAAACATCACACATAGGATTGGGTCCTACTGTGGTTCTAGACAGACAGTGAAATCTAGGCAGAACGAAAGGAGAGTCAGTGTGATTTGAAATTGAGCTGAACTGCCTATGTACCTCCAGTAGCAAATACTGTGAAAACACTGGTAGGTGTTCTCTGAATCACAATTTTGGACCCGTAGCTGCTGGTGACAGGAGAATATAAAAAGCATGAGGTGGGGCTGGCCAGAGTAATTATTTACAGACACACCAACTCGAAAGCGCCTGTGCCCCGAAGCATGGCAGCAGAAAGATGGTAACAGCGGGCAGTCCTGGTGGCAGCAGGAGCTCTTAAGAGTATAGATTGGATGTAGTGGGCAGCTCGTAGCTTCCTATTCCTACACACTGCCACCTGCCCCTCACCTCATGCAAAGACACTTCTTCGCTCTCTCCTTGTTCTGCAGAATACCTGCTATTCCCAGAGCTCCTGCACCGCCTTAGAAAAAGTACTGTCCACCTGAGCTGTGGATTCCCCTCCAGCCAGGCCTCTTCTGCATTTCATTGGCATGTGACTGTCACTCCCCTTTCCTTGATGACCCATTTCTTTGTAGGGTAACTGGTCAACCCCAGAGGATTCCACATGAAATTTGTTCAGACTAGAATAAAGTATATATGAAGTCCTATTTTCTACCACAAACATTGCAGTGTTTTGGGTCCAAAATTATAAATGGATTTTACAGGTTTCTACCAGAATCTTTAAAAAATTCTCATGGGTGCACTTGAAGTACAAGGTTGTGTGTGTGTGTGTGTGTGTGTGTGTGTGTGTGTGTGTGTGTGTGTTTATGCTTCAGATAAGACAGAATTATTGGTAAGGCAAGGATACATTCTTTTGTCTGTTATTTCAGAAGGATTGACTATTGCCAGTACTCGTGGTTGACCATAATTTAATACAATGGAAAATTCTAACATGGAAGTATCACTGGATGCTCTAGAGCAAACCAGAGACCTGGCCTGAGAAAAGCTGTCAGGTACCACATGAAGCAGATTGGCACTGGACCTTGATGCTAAGTAGCTCCCTGTCTCTCCAGGGTTCAATCTGACCTTTATCATCTTTTCTGGATAAGAAACAAGTTCTGAATCCTTAACCACAATGGAAATGACATTGTCTGTTCCCCTTTGCTCTTGAGGATGTCAGTCTCCTGTGCCTCAAACTCTTCACGAGCGTTATGAAGAACTGTGGCTGACTCTCATACTGGTGAATTTTAATCCACGCGTGTCACTCCACCTCTCACTGTGGCACAGAGTCCTCTGTGCCTGCATGAAGGGGTCCATCTGTTCCTCCCCCCCGCAGACCCCAGTAGCTTCCAGTCCCCATGAAGACAAAGAAAGATGACAAAATTTCATTTTCATCGCTGTCTTTTAAAAGGGAGCATGCAGTTTTATTTTGATGTCATGAATTCATCTTCAAAACTACTTCTGCCCCCACATTACAAATGTTATGTTCACTTAGAAGTCTGAGGAGCAAACTAGTCGCTTTTTTTCATGTATTCATTTCTACCCTTTTCTCATTATCTTGGGACAAACTTGGTTGTTAAGACAAACTTACCTGTTGATGGTCAGGATAAAGATTGTCCTCAAGACACAGATGATGAAAGCAAGTAGACACAATAGAAGGTTGTTGATTTCCACGAGAAAAATCAGAACTTTTTAAAAATCCAGGAGAAATGGGATGAATATGTGTTTTAGGCCCTCTTGAGTCTCAGATTCCAACAGAAGGTAAAGTAATTACCTGGTGTATGGGGCAGGCATTGAGATTCTCAGAAACCCTTCCAATTTTTAAATGTGATTCTGAGTATGTCTAGCAAAACAAGTTTTGAGCATTGTTTCAAAATTATCTGAATAATTCCTCTACGTTGTTTTATTATTTTCCATAACACAATTATATCAAAGGCTGGAGTTTTAAAGCAAATATTGCCAAGGACTTCTTGGTTAAACCGCCAAATGATCCCTTTTCATGGACCAGGTGTGAAATAGAAATAAAAGAGCTACACAGCGCCTACCAGGAAATGTAAAGTGGAAAAACCCGTTCGTGAGAAAATAACCATACCCCCACCTTTGGGAATTTCTCACAAAGCAACCCTTCCTTAAACTCTGCAACTGCAAAATGCATGCCTTGGAAACACTAAGGGCTAAATGCCTAAGAAAGGTTTTATGTAACTAATTCCAGTAGCTCAGGAACAGACCTGTTCCTGCCTCAGTGGAGCCAAGCAAGCCTGGACACTGGCCCCTGTATTTTATTCGCTAAGAGAATATCTGAACCCTGTGAACTCAAGATGTTCTCAATCATTTGTATCATTTTGAAAGAGTAAAAGGAGGTGGCTTACCCTTTGTGTGTATGTGTGTGTTCATATGGAGGCCAGAAGTATGTTGGATATCTTTCATTATTTTTTATTATTCGGGTGGCGGTAAAGAATGATCTCGTTGTGCAGCGTTGGCTGGAATTCACTGTAGAGACAAAGCTGCCTCAAATTCATGGAGATCTCCCTACCTTTACTTACCAGATGGCAGGTATTTTTATTATTTTTAAAGTGGTGAGCAGTGTAGGGAGGAATGTAAAAATGTGTGCAAGCAGGTTCTCACTTGACCCTTGAAGGTCAGAGGCCGTGGATACTTCTAGAGCCACCTGATTTGGGTTCTGGGAATTGAACTCAAGTCTTCTGGAAGAGCAGCAAGTCCCTTAACTGCTGTGCTATCTCTGCAGACCCCAAATATATTTCCTGATTGATCTTCACCTTATAAATTAAGACGGGGTCTTTCACTTGAATCCAGAGCTAGTCTGCCTAACTAGACTATACCCCACCCAGCTCAACCCGCTCCTGAAGCCAGGATTACAGGTGCGCCACCAGCCACTCCCTGCATTTATATGAGAGCTGGGAATACCAACTCTGGTCCTCATGCTTAGACTTTACCTGCCCAAGTCATTTACCAGGCCAGTAATATTTTAATGCTTAAATATCTATTGAGCACTGCAGAGTGTGCATGTAGAAGCATTAACAGGAATAAGTAGGGACTAGGTCAACTCTGAACGAGAGTCAGTTCGTCGTTGACTGAATTTCTCAGATACCAGCCTATATTCCTGACTCCTGACGCCCTTAACTTATACCCACAGTGGACCATCAGCAAAGGATGAGAAACAGAACACCGAGGTAAAAATACAAACAGTGTTGACATTTTTAATTCCCAGCTGCTACCTGAGTTCTGAAGGTTGCCAGGCGCTTACCATGGATATCCAGATGTTCATATAAAGTGTCAAAGAGAAATTGTTTTGATGATTCTGTGCAGTTTGATTTTTGTAGAATATGCACTCATTTTTAAAGTAATTTAGTTCACCTGTTTCTAAAGGCCTACTGACTGACAATTTGAACTTATAACATAAAGCTTTCAAAGGAAAGCCACATTCAGAATAAGCAGCTTCTACAAAATCTACCATAGGAAAGGACAGATGCTGTGTTGCAATCGACTGAACCCACCCTGAACTCTGCATTTATATGACTTTGACATTCATCAGCTTGTCTTCTGTAGCCCTTACTGCCTCTGGCCTAGAGGCTGCTGCCGTTGGCTGTGGATGGGTTCTCCTGCCAGGCCTCCAGGGTGAGCTCCACCCTATCCCCTAGTCTCTGTCCCAAGTCTCTGCCACCTTTGCCTTCTCTGCTTTTCATTTCAAATCTTCAGCTCTTTAAGTGCCCCAGTTTCCCATGCTGTCCCTCAATTTCTGCAGAATCCTTCTAAGTACACTGGATTCATTCCAAGAGTTCAAACAGCTCACTCCTGATTCCACAGCAACTTTGAGTTAATATCGCCCACCTGTAAAAACAGGCAAGGAAATGGAGGTGCAGCTAACATGACGTAAACTGGGCTGAGTGACAAAGTGTAGTTCCAAAGCCCTTGCTACAACCTCTCTTTAAACCGTAAAACCATTTTTAAAATGTGTAAAATGTTGGATCAGCTCATCACAGTTTTCCCCTTTACTCTCCTACCCCACCTGTGACGTGACTCCATTGTCCTCTACCCCCCCCTGTGACTCCATTGTCCTCTACCCCCCCTGTGACTTCATTGTCCTCTTCTCAGAATTTCTTCATGTTCTCCTATTTATCAAGCATCTTTCTCCCCACCTCCCAATAGCTCTCATTTGTAAAATGTAAGTAAATTATCTTTCCCCTTGACCCAGCTAATTCCTCTGGTTCCTGTCCAATTTTCTTCCCTCCTTTCTGGGTCAGAACCGGCTAGTACGTGGCCCCCACCTGCTTCTTCTACTCCTTCTGCCCAGTTCCTCAGCAGCTCCCTCCCATCTGTCTTCAGCAGTGGCCTCCTTATCCAGACTGTCCCCTTGAAAGGGTCTTATCAAGCCCAGGTGACTTTGCTTGGCCCTCCCTCTTCCCAGCACATGCCAGGATTGACAGGCAACTCCTCCCCGTGAGTCTGTCCACACTCGTGCCCAGAGCGTGCTCATTAACCAGTCACTCAGGCTGAGAAAAGTACAGCTGCGCCAGAGAAATGACAGATTTTCCTGCAGCCATTAATTCCTGAATGATGTACAGGGCTTACCCAGGTAACTGGTAAGGAATTTACCTTGGACACTCACCATCTGATTGTTACAGTCACCTATCAGTTACACTATTCTCTACTCCATTGGGTCCCTAGGTCACTTTTGGTTTAGTCTCAGCTTTTTGGTACACTTTTTGTTGGGTTCATCCACCTTTCTTTGAGCCCCTCATAGTCTTCATACTTCTGTTGTAACTTAGACCTTGAGTTTGCGTCACAGCCCTGAATTTGTAACTATAAATGCCTGTGTCGTGTAAACATCTACTTGTCTAAAACATAACTTGTCGTCACCTTCAACCAATGGTAGGGGCCTGCACAGTGTCTCCCTGTGGTGAAGTTGTTCATCTGGACACCTAATTGAAAATGTCAGGGTAATCGTTGATGCTTCTCTCCTTAACCATTTGTCCCCTCCACTAATGTTTGGAAGGCAACCTGTACGTCAGGCTTTCTGTTCAAAGGCAGCTACATGATGTGTTTCAAAGCTCCAACATATCTTTCCATACCTGTCCACTAAAGATTCCTTCTGACCAGAGCTGTTCCCCTCTTCAGAATTTTAGCCTTGGCTGGGATTAGCACAGTGGCTTCTCAACTAAGAGCAAAACCTTCTTGGAGTTCCCTCATCAGCTTTCTGGACATACCGGATTCTCTGTAGATACTTACCCAACATTGATTTTCTTTTTAATTGTCAAGTGTTTATAATGTAAGTAAACCGTATTAAGTATAGTGTTCAATAGAAGTTCAGTCATCTTGTCATGCAACCCTCCTTCAGGTTTTTCACCTTGAAAAAATTAAAACCCTGTGCCCTGATGCACCCTTCCCCATTTCCTCTCCCTCCCTTCAACCCCCAGGAAGCCATCTTTCATTTTCTTTATATGGATTTGTCTGCTCTACGTACCTCATATAAAACTGTCTCTTTGTGACTTATTCCATTTTGTTTAGGATCCTCAAGGTTTATCCATCCAGTATCACAGATCCCCATTTCCTAAAGACTGAACAATGTGCTTATATTATTACTACTTTTTTATTCATCTCTTGGTACATCGGTGGTTTCCTATTAAAAGGATGCTCTGAGCATGGATCTAACAACAACAAAATTCTTGAGATACTGCTTTTATTGGGGCATGTCCCTGACAGTAGAGCTGGGACATCATATCAAATAAACACATAATGAAGAGCATGGCATTTCCCCGCATTTCATTATCCTAAGCATCTTTACCTGTGTTTGCTGTCATTTGTAGATTTCTGTTGGAGAACTGTCTCCTTAAATCCTTTGTTGATTTTTAAATTATTTTTTGTTGAATTAAGAGTTACTTTATATAATCTGTATGCCAGCATCTGTTTTTTGATTTGGTATAGTCTCCTTCATCTAATGGAATGTAGGTAGTTACATTTTAAAGAGGTGTTTTAATCTTATTTAGTGACAGTGTTTTTGAACTTGAGTGGTCCTCACTAAAAGGACTTTTCTTCAAAAACAATTTTAAGAATAAAGCATCCCAATCTTGTATTAGATTTCTAGTGATAAATCTTAGACAAATGTCACCCAAAAAATTTTAAGTGAACCAGGTATGGTAAAGCATGGCTATAATTCCAGCACTTGTGACTCTAAGGCAGGAGGATTGTTTGAGGGCAACCTAGGCTATATTCTGTATACAGACTATTTACTCTTGTAAGCAAGAATCTGTATAAATACATAAATAAATAGCTTAGTGGTAAGGCACTTGCCTAGCATATGTGCGGCCCTGGGTTCAGTCTCTAGCAGCAAAAACAAAGTAGAATGATTGACATAATCCAGAGAAGTAGAGAGGTGCTTCTGACCTGGCTATCAAAAATGTGGGGTCTGTGGCAGCGCTCAGCAGGTAGAGATGCCTGCTGCCAAGCACTGCGACCTGAGTTTTGTCACTGGAACATGGCAGGAGAAGAGAAACAACTCCACATAAGTTGTCCTCTGCCTCCATGGGAATAACATGTCATTGTCATGTGTGTATATGTGTTCACAGAAGCAAGCATAAGTGAAAAATAATAATACATCCTTTCAACTCATTAAGTCTTTAGGAAAATATTAGGGAATCAAGTTTTTCTAAGCTTTAAAGTGTTCTAGGTAGAGATAAAAAAAATCTTATAAATGAAGACTGAACACTCAACTCCAAGATCCCCAAATCATTATATCTGTCCCCAGGGCATCAGCACGCTGTGGGGCCAAAGTTGAGAAACCTTAGTAACAACAGCAGCGTACTGATCGAGGGATGGGCTGTTTTGATTAAATATCCTGCCAGTTCCCGGAAAGCACCTACAGGGCATGCTGGCAACTTGTGCACATAAGCATTCCCGGCACGAGCAGTCAGCTCAGAACCTGGAAACTACAGACGGCACCTGTGTGTGGGGACCGAGGATCGTTTCACTCCGAGTTTCCTGGTAGCTTTAACAAAAGGAGAAACAGAAGACTATGTTGTGTTAGGGTTGTAGGAAGCAACCAGTTTATCATCAAAGACTAAATTGTTCCTGCCGCCACACACTGAGAGTGTTGTCTCCTCTGGCTCTTTATAAAAATGGCAGTGATAACGCATTTTGTCAAAGGTGTATAACATTTTTTTCAGATGAATCTTAGCTCCTTTTTCCTCTTGACCAGAAGCCGGGGGATGGTGCTAATGACTGTAGCGTGTAGGCATTGCTTTGTTCGGAAATGCGCTTTACCTCGTGAGCTCACTTACAAGGATCACTTGAGGCTCTAAGGAGACTCGGGCTAATTGTTGACTCTACTGCTTTTGAGGCCGGATTTCTAACATGTGTGCAAAGGTTTGGGCTCTGGAAATAGCAAACACCAACCCTCACTGGCAATATTATGCCCCTTCATGTCCATGTTATATCTAAATAGCTCGGTAGCATGCCCTTTCATGTCCATGTTATATCTGAATAACTTGCTATCATTTATAGATGAAAGGGAGCTGCAAGCTTCAAGACTGGAAAATGTGATTGATGAGTCACTGTTAATATTACTTGTTTAAAATAAAAGCCTAAGAACTCAGTCCCGAAGTTACCATCCTAGGTCTTATTCTGTTTCATTTGTTTGTTTTTAAGACATTTTATGGAGAACACTAACATTCAGGAACTCATAGGTGGGAGATGCCCACGATGTGGTCTTCTGAGCCAGGTTAACTGAGGGTGGAATAGTGGCAGTCTTGTCCCTTCTGGATTGAAATCCTCATCACTTATGTCACTTAGCAAGTGTGTAAGTTACTCCTCTGAGTCAGGGCATGCTGAGTGTTGCTGGACCAGTCTTTTCAGAGAACCCCATCAAGACTGAAATGTGGCCTTCTCACTTGGTGCTAGTGCCTGAGAATCAAGCTTCCAGTTGTACCTGAGTCCGCAGAGCCAGTTGCCTTTGGCCCTAGCCAGTGTTCCTTGCTTGGCAGACTAATTTCTTCTTTTAAAGGCCTGCGACTGTCTGCATGAGATAATTGGTTTTTTCAAATCTAGGTCTCACATAAATGACTAATGTCACAGTCCCAAAGAAAGGCCAACAGGTCATTTTTTTTATTTTATTACACACAATGCCATAACCCCCCCCCCAAAAAAACCCAATTTCTTGTTCTTGCCAGGCACTTTCAAGAGAACCAGAAGGAAAAGAAAATTTGCTTGGATATTGATGGTGGAGAACTAGACGGTCTGACTCTGCCAAATCAGCATAGGGAGGCAAGCACTTTTGGCTCTGTCATCTGGTAGAGCAGTGTGGTCCTGAACCAAGATTTTGGTCTCTACCAACAAATTGCTTGTGTTTTTTAGTTACCTGAATAATTTTCTTTAATTGTTTGAATGTCAGCAAACCCCATGGAAGACCCCTGAACCTGTTAGATTGTGGCCTCTACCATTAAGCTTTAAGAATCAGATCATAAATTAACCATGATATATAATAAAATTTAAAGTACACCAAATCCAGCATATTTTCAAAGCACTTTATCATTGGGAAGAAAATGGATAAAATGTACAAGTAGCAAACTCAGTAAATGTTAGATGTAGTTTCACCTTTAATGGAGTCATGTTACCTTCTGGATTCAAATTTTCATTAACTCTGTCCATGAGAGACAGAGGGTAGACGTCTAAAGGGCTGTGCGCATTCCTTAGAGGAGTGTGCCCTGAGCCTGTCTAGGGTACTGCTGAATGTACTTTTTGTAAAAGCATTGTTAAATTGAAGGAACATGCCATGAATTATACTTTTTAAAACATTCAAGAAAATGGAGGAAACTAGATGATTTTCTTCATGGTAAAGTGACATAAGAACTTGTAAAATATTTCAGTCATTAAAAGAAAAAAACTCAAGTTGTTGATGAGAAAAATAATTTGTGATTAGTTTTACTATAATAATGCTTAGCATCCAGGTATCATGGCTACTTTGTGGCTGTGGCCAAGAGAGGAGCCAAGACAACTTCTGGGTCTCTGCATGTGAGAATTGTCCGTGTAGCTTAACCCACCCACCCTAAAGTTAAACCGCAGTATGCTTAGGTCAGTGACTGCTGCCTCACTAATCGGCATAACTTCTCACTTCTAATTACATCGGTCGAGAGAATATGTGGTAATGATGTGTGGAGCTTGAAACTGTGAGAAGCCAAAGACTGGAATATGCAAGAGGCCTCAAGTAGTGAAGGAGAAAGGGGGGAGAGAGGGAGAGAGAGAGAGAGAGAGAGAGAGAGAGAGAGAGAGAGAGAGAGAGAGAGAGATTGATTCCATACAACCAGCTGCAGCAAGAACCTATGCTGTGTGACTTCAGCTGATTTACTCAGATTATGTGTTTATCAGTCCCAGCCCCAACAACAGTGTCAGGTCTGACCAGGCATCTGTGGGTTTGGAACTGGCCCTGGGATTTAAATAAATGAGTTCACACGTGAGCCAGGGCGACCCCAAAGCCTAGCCATGCCAGTGACCTTGACCCCAGCTGGTGGGACCATAACGCAGAGAACATTCCTTTCTCCATTTCTCGTGACCAGATCCACCAGAAGCTCTCAAGCAGCACCCCTGGCCTGAAGGGTGGATGTGGTCTTGCTCATCTGGCCAGCTGTAAGTAGTCCTGACTAATGCTGTAGCTAGGTCAGATGGAAAGGGCCGTCTGTCCAGACCTTCAGAGGAGAGCAAGGAAAATAAGTTACACAAGAGTGGTGAATGAGGCTTCGCTGAGTCTGAGCTTCCGTAATTTGTTTACAGGAAGGGTACACTGTACTGCATTGTCCAGTTTGCTGGATTATAATGCTTCCATTTTCTTTGACTTGACAGAAATGTGTTGCAGTTGTATCCATATATATTGTTTAGTTTTGTACATTTATTGAAGAGCAAGGAAATCACATTATAAGGCAGCATGACTGTACTCTTACGGCTTCATTAATTATGGCTCCTAGACATAATTAGGTTCTAGCTAAGAATAGGAGATAAAATGGAAAGTCCTTCTGGGAAGGGAAAAAAATAATTGAAAGCTGAAAGCCTGTGAACAGAGGGTGCCCACTGGTTCTTGGGCATAGAATTAGTCAGTCCGCCTCCTCAAATTGCCAAGGATGATGTCTTACAAGGTCAGTACAGCCAGGTACTTAGGAATCTGTACTCTTAAACTCCCATTTTATTTTCATTTCAAATTTATAATGCTCCATCGACAGAAGCAATTAGAAATTTCCCACATTATGCAGAAATAATTCTTTGGATATATGGAGCATGATCCGTTCATTTTTATTGCTTTCTTGGTTTTTGACGTTATAATATCATTTTCCTCCATCTTTGTTGTTACATATATGTATGGAAAGAGAGGGGAGGAAGAGAGATGGATGGATGTACGGACGGACAGACGGACGGATGGATGGACAGACACACACATATATATGGTTTCCCTAAATATATAAAAACAACCTTCTCAGTCAATATGTTTTACTTGTAAATGATGGTTTTTTGAAGCAGTTTTAAGTTGACCAAACTGCAGAGTTCTCACACACATTTTCTCTCCACCTTGGGCCCACATGCAGCTTCCTTCTCTGGAGTCTTGGGTAAATTTGATGTAATTGCTGAAGCAATGTTGACTCATTTGCACTAAAATCCATTGTTCACCTTCGTGCCCACCCCGATTATGTAAAATCCATTGCTTACATTAGACCACCCCCAAACAAACTTTGACACATGTACCATCCATCCACTGCAGTGTGACAGAGTTGTTTCCCTCCCCTAGATATGTCCTCTGCTCTACCTGTCCCCCCCCACCCTCTGAACCCTTGGCAGCCTTTCTGTCTTTACCATTTCTATAGTTTTGTGCTTCACTAAAATTTTATTGAAAATAGTTTTTTCTTCATGCAATATATTCCTTAGTTCACTTATTATTAACTGGTAGTCCGCCTATTCCTAAAGAATCATCATTTATACATAAGTTAGACTCTCAGTAAATACTGGGTGCTAGGTGCAGCAAAGAACAGAAGGTAAAAGATCCTGGTCTTTGCAAAGCTTACAAATCTCTAGGTAGGAGTGAGATGAGCCGGCAAGAGTCCAGGAGGAAGAGGAGAGCAGAACCTCTGATATTTGGTACTCTGGTCTCAGGTCAGACCCTGCCTTTCTGTTTCAATTCTAGGAGTTTAACCTGGGGAGCAAAGTTTCCTGGACATCTCCAGCTGCCACTTTGTCTCCCCAAAGACCAGCTGGAGTATAGTGCCATTTCCTGGATCACCGTCCTCTATTGTCAGAGATTAGTGTGAGCATTGCTTTCAGACTTTCATACTAGTTATTTGTAGTCCTGCCTGGTGCTGATAGAACATGACAGGATGTCTACAAAGGAATAAGAGTGGATACCCACGCCATTTAAACACTAACTGAACAAGTCTTTTGAATTTGGGACATGGACACACACACACAACCCAATTCTCTCTCTATAATCTCCAGATTCTCTTTGGTCTGACCTTAAGGAGCCTAATTTTTTCCAGTGTGTGTGTGTGTGTGTGTGTGTGTGTGTGTGTGTGTGTGTGTGTGTGTGTGTGTAACACACCATGCAGGAAGGTCAGAGCACAGATTGCAGGAGGTAGTTCTCTTGTTCTGTGTGTAAGCCTTGATAGCAAGTGCTGAGCTATCTCACTGTCTCAGGCTCAGTTCTTTTGTGTGTGCACACGTGTCTGTGCATACAGGTGAACGTGTGTTCAGGTGTGCTTGTACACATGCAGACAAGAGGACAGTCCTCTGTTCTTCTTCAGACACTGTCCACCTCATTTTTAAATTGGAATCATTTTTTTCATGCAGTATATTCTGATCATGGTTTTTCTTCCCCTGTCCTCCTAGATCCTCCTCACAGCCCCACCCATCCAACTCCATGCCTTCTTTCTCTAAGGAAAACAGGCAAAATAAAATGCACAAGAAACAGACACACACACACACACCTACCTTACTTTTGAGATAGAGCCTCTCACTGAACTGGAACTTGGCAGGGAGGCTAGGCTAGCTGCCAGGCAAGCCCCAGGCATCTACGTGTTTCTGCATCCCCAGCACTAGGATTGCAAGTATGTGCCAGGTGTAGCTGGCTTTCTTTCCTTTTTTAATGTGAACTTAGGGATTTGAACTCACATCTTCAT
The DNA here is from genome assembly GCA_004026605.1 of Ondatra zibethicus. Lineage (NCBI taxonomy): Eukaryota > Metazoa > Chordata > Mammalia > Rodentia > Cricetidae > Ondatra > Ondatra zibethicus. Next base: position 51,103 of record PVIU01008947.1, on the reverse strand, counting down.
GCTTGCAGGACAAACACATTACCAAGTGAGCTATTATCCCAGCCCAGGAAGCCCAACACTCGTTCCCTCTTCTAAAGTGTAAGGCTTTTAATGTATGAGGGTGGACCAGGGAGGGGATAGCAGGGCCAAAAGACCCATTCTGTCCTCACCAGCTCTGCTTCACTGGGTTCTTTCTGTTTAATATAAGATCCATGCAAAAAAAAAGTCAGGTAAATACGGTCAAGTGAGATGGCTCAGCAGGTAAGAGCACTTGCTGATGAACGTCATGATCTGAGTTCAGTCTTCAGAACCCACTCTTTGGAAAGAGAACCAATTCCCACAAGTTATCCTCTGACCTCTCCACACTCCTAGTGGCACCCAAAAATAACTTTCTGAAAAAGTTAAAGGCAAAGAAATTTTAAATTAGCTAAGTAGACACCTCACTAGCCCTCCGTAGCTTGCTGGTAAGAACCTGCGGTGTGCACCTTTTCCCATTATAATACTCATCCAATAGCATCATGCTGATGGCCTGAAATCAGCCAGAGCAAGAGTATCCACACATGGAAATCAGCAAGCGCCGACGGTAGCACTTCTGCTCATTTCTTCCACTGGACAGCCTTTCCTTGGTCGAATTCTTGCTTAATTCTGCCAGTGGGCACTAGGCTAATTCGTGTACTCAACTCCTACTCTCCGTAGTTGGTTGTTTTTTGAAGTTGGGAGAATGTGATGCAAAATCAGCAGAGGAGTTGGTCCGATGAGCTCTGACAGCCAGACACTGTGTCCAGCTATAGAGACCTTACTCACAATTGCCTTTTCCCTAGAGGAAGGACTGCAGTCATCCACAGGCAGGTTCATCTATGATGTGGCTGTTGCCAAGGTCTCAGAGCATTGTGACACTAAACCTTGCTATTTCCCTGATTCTCCCCAATCTCAGCAGCCCTTGACCTACCACTCTTCATCTAGGTGTGGGGCCACGTGGGATGGCCCCTGTCCCTGTTAGCATGTCAACTTCTGTTGTCATCATGGTGGCCTTGTTTATTATAGCTCATGGGCCATGATCATAATGAACATTTCTCTCCCTAGATCATGGTTTGCCTGTCCACGGGTCATTAATACAGTGCTTTCTCTACTCACCAGCCTTTGTGTGCCCCTGTAGGACTGCACACGCCAGAGCGAAAGCTGACGCTGCTGACCAGGCTGCCCTGGCTGCTCGCCAGGAGTGCGACATTGCAAGAGCCGTGGCCAGAGAACTGTCGCCTGATTTCCACCAGCCAGGTAAATGGTGCTTCCTTCCTTCGCTGGGAACGGTCGGGTTTATTTATATCACCGAGAACTTCATTCATGAGCGAGACCGCTACTGCACTCCTGCCCTCCCCCCAACTCCTCCTGTTGTTTCTCCTCCCAAATTCACGACCTCTTCAGTCATTATTATTGTACATGCGTAAGTGTGTGTTACATAGATGTACACGTGCATATTTATGACCTACTGGGTCTGTTTGGCTTTGCTTGTTTATCCAGGGCTTAACCACTTGGGATTGGACAAGGGAGCTCACCCATGGAGGAAACTGATTCTCCCCAATCTCAGCAGCCCTTGACCTACCACTCTTCATCTAGGTGTGGGGCCACGTGGGATGGCCCCTGTCCCTGTTAGCGTGTCAACTTCTGTTGTCATCATGGTGGCCTTGTTTATTATAGCTCATGGGTGCATTCCCCTTATGTGTTACGTGTCTAGGGACCACTCTCCAGCAGCGGACATCCTGGGCGTCTGGCTCTTACAGCCTTGCCGTATTGTCTTTTGAGATGTTTTTCATCAGTTGTGGTTGGGCATCCCCAGTCACTTTCTTTACATTTTGACCAGTTGTGATTTCTGTAATGGTCTCTACCTGTTTCCAAAAGGAGCTGTTTGAATGAGGAGTGAGAGTTGCATTGCCTTTGGGAATACCGATGAGGATTCGCAGTGTAGCTAGGAGCTACACTGGCTTAGTGAGAGACTAGCAGCACATTCTCTTACCCTGCCATCCACTTTGATGAGGGGTAGACAATACACTTAGCCAGGAAAGGGTGGCCCGTGCACCAGAAGTTCAGTTGTTTTCTTGATGTTAGCCATTCTGACTGGGAAAGATGAAATCTCAATTTTAATTTGTATTCTTCTATTTGCTAAGGATGGTGAACGTGTGTTGAAATTCTTTAGCCATTTTTATTTCTTCTCTGGGAAAACTCTGTTCAGATCTGTAGTCTATGTTTTAACTGCATTGTTTATTTTCTAGATTCATTGAGTTTTTTATATATTCTAGATATTCCATCACTATGCCTTCCATCAGATGGGTAGTTGATGAAAATTCTCCCCCACTCTATGGACTTCTTTATTTGGGTGTTTCCTTTGTGGTACAAAAGCTTTTTAGTTTCTCGTGGTCCCATTTTTCAATTGTTGGCCTTAAAGCCTGAGCAAATGAAGTCCTATTCAGAAAATTCCTACCGTGTGTCTTGTGGGCACTGCCTGTAATTTCTTCTAGCAGCTCAGTGTTTCAGATTTCACATTGAGGCCTTTGATCTATTTGGAGTTGATTTTTCTGAAAGTTAATAATAGACGGGCCTAATGCATTCTTCAACATGTGGACACCCAGTTTCCCCACCATCATTTTTGAAGATGCTGGGGGTTTGTTTTTGGTTTTCTGTTGTTGTTATCTTTGTTTGTTTGTTTGTTTGTTGTTGTGAAATGTCAAATGACTATTGTTGTGTACTCATTTGGGTCTTCTGTTTTGTTCCATTGGCCAACTTGTCTGCTTTGGCAGCATTGCTATGCTGCCATTATTACCATAGTTCTCTAAAATATCTTGAAATTAAGAATAATAATTCTAGCACTGTTCTTTTTGTTCTGGATTGCTCTGGCTATCCGGGGTCTTTTGTTCTGCATAAATTTTAGGATAATATTTTTTTTTATTTCTCTGAAGAATGTTGTAGGGAGTTTGATTGGGAATCCATTGGATCTATAAATTGCTCTTGATAGAAAGAGCCTTTTACAATATTAATTGTACCAATCTATAAGCATGACAAATCTCTCCATTTTCTAGTATCTTTATTTGAGAGCTTTAATGCAGAGGTCTTTACCATCTTGATTAGGTTTATTCTTATTTTTTTTATCACGAATAGAAGTGTCTCCAAGATCATCTCCTTTAACATGTTTATTGTTAGCATATAATTTTTTAAGTTAATTTTGTATCCTGCCACATTGCTGAAATTGTTGATCATTCCTTGATATTTTCTGGTGGGATTTTTGGAATATTTATGTATAAAATATAATCTATAATTATAATTAATTTGATTTCTTTTCCTATTTGTATCCCTTTAATTTGCTTCTCTTACCTCATTGCTCCTGTTAGTGTTTCAGGTACTAAAAAGGAGTGGGAAGGATGGATAACTCTGTCTTATTCCTGATTTTAATGGGATTGCTTCAAATTTTTCTCCATTTAGGATGACATTGGGTGTGGATTTGTCATAAATAACCTTAATTAAGTTGAGGTATGGTCTCTCTCTCTCTCTCTCTCTTTGCTATTATCTATTGGGATAATTATATGCAGCATTTCTTTGTTTTGTTTCTGTCTTTATTGACTTATTTGCTGAAACAGCTCTGGGATAAAGCCCCAGTCATGGTATGTAATATTTTGATATATGTCTGTATTCTGTTCCCAAGTATCTGACTGAGTAATTTTGAGTCCGTTCATCAGGGATACTGGCCTGTAATTTTCTTGTTGTTGTGTGTTTAATTACTTTGGGAATTAGAATGACACTGTTTGTAGAAGGAATTTGGGAGTGTTCTTTCTGTTTCCAAGTTGGTTGACTCTTAAAAAGTCTGGTAGAATCTGCAGTGAATCCATCTGGGCCTAGGTTTGTTGTTGTTGTTTGTTTTGTTTTAGTCAGAAGGCTTTTCATCACTGTTTTGAGCTCAGGGTTTGTGATGAGTTTGTTTACATTAATGATCTCTTTTTTATTTAATTTGGTAGTTCAGGTGAATCTAGAAATGTTTCTTTTAGGTTTGCTAACTTAATAGACTATAGACCCATAATGCATTCTCTTATAGTAGTCTCAGTTTCTTTGTTGCCTGATGCAGTATTTCCCTGTTCACCTCTTCTGTTAATTTGATGGGGGATTTTGTGGATTTTTTTTTTTTTTTTTTTTGGCTAACCAGACCGAAGCTCTACTTTTTTTTTTGTTTTGTTTCTTTTCTTCATGTTTTTTTTATTAATATTTATTGAGCTATATATTTTTCTCTGCTCCCCTCCCTGCCTCTCCCCTCTCCACTTCAACCCTCCCCCAAGGTCCCCATGCTCCCAATTTTCTCAGGAGATCTTGTCTTTTTCTACTTTCTACTTCCCATGTACATTATATCTATGTAAGTCTCTCTTAGTGTCCGCATTGTTGTCTAAGTTCTCTGGGATTGTGGTTTGTAAGCTGGCTTTTTTTGCTTTATGTTTAAAAAACACCTATGAGTGAGTACATGTGATAATTGTCTTTCTGTGTCTGGGTTACCTCACTCAAAATAATGTTTTCTAGTTCCATCCATTTTCCTGCAAAATTCAAGCTGTCATTTTTTCTGCTGTGTAGTACTCCATTGTGTAAATGTACCACATTTTCCTTATCCATTCTTCGGTCGAGGGGCATTTAGGTTGTTTCCAGGTTCTGGCTATGACAAATAAAGCTGCTATGAACATAGTTGAGCACATGTCCTTGTGGCACAATTGAGCATCTTTTGGATATATACCCAAAAGTGGTATTACTGGGTCTTGAGAAAGGTTGTTTCCTAATTTTCTGAGAAATCGCCACACTGACATCCATAGGGGTTGTACCAGCTTACATTCCCACCAGCAATGCAGAAGTGTTCCCTTTTCCCATAACTTCTCCAGCATAAGTTGTCATCAGTGTTTTTGATCTTGGCCATTCTTACAGGTGTAAGATGGAATCTCAGAGTTGTTTTGATTTGCATTTCTCTGATGACTAAGTATGTTGAACATTTCCTTAAGTGTCTTTCAGCCATTTTAGATTGTTCTGTTGAGAACTCTATGTTTAGTCTGTACTCCATTTTTTATTGGATTATGTGTTCTTTTGGTGACCAATTTCTTGAGTTATTTGTATATTTTGGAGATCAGACCTTTGTCTGATGTAGGGTTAGTGAAGATCTTTTCCCATTCTGTATGCTGTCGTTTTTGTCTTGTTGACCGTGTCCTTTGCTTTACAGAAGCTTTCAGTTTCAGGAGGTCCCATTTATTAATTGTTTCTCTCAGTGTTTTTGCTGCTGAGGTTATATTGGACTTGAGTTTTGTGCATGGTGATAGATATGGGTCTGTTTTCATTCCCGAAGATCTATTGATCTTGTTCTATCTTTTCAAAGAACCAGCTCTTGGATTTAATTTTTTTGCTTTTTTTTAATTGATTCTATTTCATTTCTGCTTTGATTTTTGTTATTTTTTTTCTCTGTCTACTGGATTTGGGTTTTTGCTTTTTTCTTATTTTTCCAAATTCTTGAGTTGCATCATTAAGTTATTTGCTCCTTTTTTTTCTTAGATTGGTAGAGGAAATGGGGGTGAGGCAGGGTCTCCCTACATAGACCTGACTGACCTGAAAGTTTTTTTAGAAAAAATAAAAACAATCTTCTTTATTTTACATACCACTCCCAGTTCCCTCTCTCCCCTCCTCCTGCTTCCCCCATATTCCCCCCACCACACCCTCACCCACTCCTCGGAGAGGGCAAGGCATCCCATGGGAAGTCAACAAAGTTTGTCACATCATTTGAGGGAGGACTAAAGCCCTTCTCCCTGTACCTAGACTGACTAAGGTATCCCTCTATAGGGAATGGGATCCAAAAAGCCAGTTCAAGCACTAGGGATAAATGCTGGTCCCACTGCCAGTGGCCCATACACTGCCCAAGCCACACAACTGTCAGCCATGCTCAGAGGTCCTAGCTCAACCCTATGCCGGTTCCCCAGCTGTCAGTCTGGAGTCAGTGAGCTCTCAGTAGCTCAGTCAGCTGTCTCTGTGGGTTTATCGTGGTCTTGACCTCTTTGCTCATATTATCGCTCCTACCTCTCTTCTGCTGGACTCCAGGAGCTCAGCCCAGTGCTTAGCTGTGGGTCTCTGCATCTGCTTCCATCATTGACTAGATGAAGGTTCTGTGATGACAGTTAAGGTAGTCATCAATCTGATTACAAGGGAAAGCCAGTTCAGCATCCACTATTGCTCAGGGGTCATTCTTGTGGATTCCTGGGAATTTCCCTAATGTGACCTACAACTTTCTGACCAGGCTGACCTCAGAGAGATCTACCTGTCTCCTGAATGCCTGGACTAATGGCATGTGCCACCACTCCCAGCTTAGGTATGTTCTGATATTTAAATGTGGGTACTTAGAGGTATAAATTTTCCTTGTAGAATTGCATTTAATGTGTCCTGGAGGTTTTGTTGTACTGTGGTTTCATTTGCTAAGTTTATTATATTATAGTTCAAAAGGATACATGGAATTTTTCTGAATTTTTTTAAGATTTGTGTCCCAGGCTGTGTGATACATTTGAGAAAAGTTTCTGTGGGCCACTGAGTAGACTGAATATTCTTTGCTGTTTGGCAGAATATTCTGTACATATATGTTTGGTGTATAGCATCATTCAATTCTGATGTTTCTCTGTTTATTTAGGTAACCTGTCTGTTGTTAACTGACTTAGTGTTAGTCTGGGTCTTTAACTCCAGTAGCATGGTTTTGATGACATTGGATTTATTGATGTAAATGGAAACTACACTTTCATTTTCTGGTCTCTGAGACCCAAATAATCACACAAAAACTATATTAATTACAATACTGTTTGGCCAATGGCTGAGGCATATTCCTAGCTATCTCTTACATCTTAAATTAGCCCATTTCAATTATTTTATATTTCATCATGAGACTCATGGTTTGTTATCTCACATCTTGCTTCTTGGGCGGCTGCATGGCATCTGCCTGACTCCACCTTCTATCTCCCTGCATTCAGTTCAATTTTCCTGCCTAGCTGTATTCTGCTCTGCCATAAGCCAAAGCTGCTTCTTTATTATCCATGGTAATAAAACATATTCACAGCATCCAGAGGGGAATCCCACATCACATGTATGTTTAGGATTGTAATGTCTTCTTGGTTAATTGTTCCCTCGATTAGAATGTAGTGTGCTTCCTTCTTTATCTCTTCTAACTAGTTTTGTTTGAAGTCATTTGTCAGATATAAGGATGGTGACACCTGCTTGCTTCATGGTACCATTTGCTTAGGGTGCTTCTATGTTTTCACTGTAAGGCAGTGCCTACCTTCACAGCTAAGATGAGTTTCTTGTAGGCAGCAGAAAGATGGATTTTGTTTCTTAATCCATTCAGCTGGCCTGTCTTTTGATTGGATAGTTGAGGGCATTAGTATTTAAAGTGTGTGTTGGTTGCAGTCATTTTGCTTGTTTGCTGATTTTGTTTGTGTTCTTAGGTCTTAGTCATTTTTATTGTGTTTCAGTAGTTACTAGTTCATTTGTTTTCTTTAGTCTCTTGACTGTGCTTATTACTCTTTTCAGCCTGAAATATTGTTTCCAGGATTGTCTTTCTGGCTGGTTTGATGGACATGGATTGTTTTAATCTGTTTATCTCATGAATTTTTTTTTCTCTCTCAGCTATGGCTGATAGCTTTGCTTGGTACAGTAGTCTAGGTTGACAGCCATGCTGTTTTAGAACTTGGAGTAATTACTCCATGCTCCAAGTTTCCACCGAGAAACCTATCGCCCTTTATGTTTGACTTGTCCTTCGTCCTCTGCGGCCCTCAGTGCCCATCCTTCATTCTGTTTGTCTGCTTTTCTGGCCATGACAAGATGTGGGGAGCTCCTTTCCTGGTCCTGACAGGTTGGTGTTCCGTGTACTTTTTGATAGGAACGGCATCAGCTCAGGACCCCCAGACCAAGTTCTCAGAACAAAGGGGATTTATTTGCCCCACAGGAATGAAGGGCAGGAAATAGGAGAAAAATACAGGAGATAAGTAGACAAAGAGAAGAGGAAGGGAACAAGAGAGAGGCAGGGGTGTTTGTCCTGGAAGGACAAAGGACTGCCTCTGGATAGAGGGGAGACAGACATGGCCCATAGGAAAATGGCAGTTTAGCCAGCCTGGTCTACAGAGCGAGTTCCAGGACAGGCTCCAAAGCTACAGAGAAACCCTGTCTCGAAAAAAAAAAAGAAGAAGAAGAAGAAGTAGAAGAAAAGAAAGAAAATGGCAGTTTATAAAGGTAAAATGGGGAATCCCATGTTAGGATAAGGTGTTTAATTTTAATTGGGCATGTTAATTAGGTGAGCCAAAGGGGACTCCTGAATTCTGAACTTCAGTACTTTGATAGCTGGACCTTGGTAGTCAGCCTCAGAAGGAGGAAGTGACCAAATAAGACACTAGACTTTGGTGGCTAGCTTTAGGAATGTCATCTAATGGGTTCTACAAGGTAGAGGGAATAAGGGAGAAAGAGCAAGGCCTGCCAGAGCCTTGCTCAAGCTGGCCAGAGTCTCTTCACTTCTTCTATCTAGCTGGATTGTCTTTCCTTCATTCCTTCATTTGGAGATACTCTCGCCTGTGATTTTGTTGAAAATCTGATCTGTGCCACTGACCTGGGATTCTTCTTCATCTATGCCTATAATTAGAAACTTTGTCTTCCTCATGGTATCCCACAATTTCTGCATGTTTCTTTCATGTGTTTTTTTTTAATTTTTCATATTTCTTGCCTGTAACTTCTAAATTCTCTACTTTATCCTCCCGTCCCAATGCTTTTTCTACTTGAGCTCTTCTTCTTGGGAGTCTTTGCCTATGAGTTTTCTAATTGGGCTGTTGAGTGTTTCAATCACACCGTCATTTCAGCCTGTGTTCTCATCAATATTTCTATTTATTGAATTCAATTTTTAAATCCTAGATTGTCTTTGTCATTTCATTTGGCCGTGTGTTGTGTCTTCTTGGACTTCACTCAGTCAGTTATTGGTATCCTCATTAGGTTCGTTGAGCCATTTGTCTGTGTCTTAAACTCCTTGAGTGATTTGATGAAGTTTAAGACTGTTCTTTTAAGTTCTTTCTCTTGGGCATTATCTGAGTAATTCCCACTGGAGATCATTTCCAACAGAGTGGTTGCACCCACTGTTGCTCTTTCACACTGTTGTATTTTCACAATATGACCTGGGCATGTAGGTTTCTTTTGTTGCCTGTGAGTCTGGTGATGCATCATGCTAGGCTGCTCAGACTATGCAGCTAAAGCAAGGCCTGTGGATTGGGAATGGTGCAGGCTGGTCATGTTACAGAGACTTAACATGCTTGACCCTTGAATAGATGTGTGACCCAGGCCTGGATTGGATATAGTGCAGGCATCTAGTATCTGGGGGACTCAGCAGACTGACCAGCACACAGGATGTGTGACCCAGGCCTGGATTGGATATAGTGCAGGCATCTAGTGTCTGGGGGACTCAGCAGACTGACCAGCACACAGGATGTGTGACTGGGCCAAGCCTGAGGTGGAGACAGCACAGGTGTGTTGTAAGGAGGCCGCTTGTTTGTTTCCTGGCCACCTGGCAGCTCAGACCCGAAATAACCACACAGAAACTGTATTATTTAAATCACTGCTTGGCCCATTAGCTCTAGCTTCTTATTGGCTAACTCTTACATCTTAATTTAACCCATCTTCATTAATCCGTGCCTCACCACCAGGTCATGGCCTACCAGCAAAGTTTCAGTGCATCTGTCTCCTGCAGAGGCTCCATGGCTTCTCCTGACTCTGCCTTCTTCCTCCCAGCATTCAGTTTAGTTTTCCCCGCTTAGATAAGTTCTGCCCTGCTATAGGTCCAAAGCAGTTTCTTTATTCATTAATGGCAATCACAGCATACAGAGAGGAATCCCACATCACAGGTGGGAGTGACCAGAATGGGTATTGGAGAGGTTGTGGGCAAGCTAGAGTTCCAAGAACTCACCCACCTGAGCAAGGCCAGGAGGCCTTGGGACAACTGGAGGGGAAGAGGAGGGAACGGAAGTGCAGGTTGTCTACCTCCAGATGTCACACAGCGTTCAGCACAGCATGTGTGACCACAGGGCCCCTGGGAACAGTCAAGACCGGGATTGGTGAATCCCAAAAAAAGGAAGATGCTGCCATACCAGAGTAACTAGAATGGAAGGGGAAGGAACAAGGAGAGGCCCACTAGTGTGACCAGGCCTGTGCCACGCGTAGCATGCACAGGGCCCCTGGGAGCAATCAGTGCTGGATTTTTTCCTTTAAAGATCACTGGGGTTTTGTTGTTGTTGTTGTTGTTTGTTTTAATCTCAGAAATACTAAAGAATAAGTGGAAGAAAACAGGTTATGTGAGGCTGGCTGGCCAGCAGGTCAAGCTGAATTAACATTCCAGGTTCCATGAGAGACCCTGTCTCCAAAACTAAGGTGTGAAGATCAATTGAGGAAGACGCCAGGATATCAGTGTCTAGTCTCAACACACATGAGCACAAATGTGCATGTACACACACCTGGTCCCCACAGAGAGGTAGGGAACGGGAAGGAGGGTGGGAGAGAAGAAGAAACCCAGTAAAGTACCAGGTTTAGAATACTGTTCTGGAGAAACAAGTGTCTCGACACAATGACTTCTTCAAGAGTGATAATGGGTGTTTTCTTTTATGTATATTTAAAACAGTTCATATGTATGTATATTTTACTAAGAAAGGGACTTTTTGCATATTTTGAAGTGACCGCTGATGAATAAATTCCCTCTGTCCTGGTATCTAAGGGCAGGATGTGAAACCCACAGGAAGAGTTCAGCAAGCCATGCCACCATCTGGAGAAGCTAGACACTCAGGAGACCATGGGCTTGAACTGCTTTGCAAGCAAATAAACTCACCATTGTTGTGTGCAGATGCTAATTCTTGGGCCGGCTGTTAATCTGCTGCAGAGCAGGGTCCCTCTAGTCTTCTGTTAGGTGTTACCGACAGGTAAATGATACTGAAGGCTGTCTCGGTTTCCCAGACTGAATGCTTTACAAAGCCTTTGTATGGTGAAAAAGCATTTGAGGGAAAAGAAATATTGTGGGAAAATGTAATTCCACCCTTCTTTAGTTCCAACAGATTCATATAGGCAAGTTGTTCATCAGTAATGAATACATCCTAGTAGCCTGAGATAACAGTGAGCCTCTTTGAGACCAGAGCTAAGGGGGAAATGCAGTACCCTTTGACCCACAGCCAACACTTCCTTCAGCAACTGTATAGAAGGCCTGTTCTGTGCTGGGTGTCATGGATCTTCTCAGGGGAACATAACTCATGCTTTCCAGTCTGCATTTACAGGGTGATCAAATCAGATAGGCATTTGCAAAAAGACGTTTAATGCCACTTCTAAGCCTGCCCGCTTAATTTACCCGTCTCAGATACACATATCAGCATTGTTGGGGAGGCGCATGCTGCAGCCCCTGGAAGAACGGTGTCTGGTAGCTTACAGTTTGAATGTTTCCATGGCAAATTACTTACTTTTAGGAGCTGGCAGAATTTTCATCATTGTTAAATCTCACAGCTTTAGTTCACAAATCTAGTATTATGTAGATCAATTAAGCTGCAAGATAAAAACAGACTTGTATAGGGATATTAAATTCTCAAAGGGCTAAGTTCTAACCCCCAAATTACCCTATTAGATGTGTGTTGGATACACATGGAGAAACCTAAATTGGAATCAGTGTGAAAGAATAGTTATTAACCTGATAAGAATTTGGGAAGAGCTTGGCCCTCTAAAGGCTTAACTTGCAAATGAGCCATAATATTGTAGAGAACAGTCAAGAGACCTCAGTGATGGTACAGTTTTAAGGAGCTCCTTGTAGCATGGCTGGGTGTATGAAAACATCTAAAGAATCAGTCAGCATAGGAAGTATAGAAGCAGATTGAGTCACAGAGGCAAACACTGATTGTCCATCCAGACCCTGTCGAAAGGAGCCTGGGCCAGAACTTGAACTAGTGCAGCTGCTTTGACAAGAATGTTTTGATTATGGGGCAGAAGGCAGGGAACCATAGCCCAGAGGTAGGTATCTGCTCCACTGGCTTCGTTGTTCTCACTGAGGGAATAGATGCATCAGGCTAGCTCACCTGATGCCACTACACAGTCAATTCTCATATTTCATATTGATAAGAGTCTGTCATCTCCTCATCCTGATTTCACAATGACTAGGGAGTCATGCAGCTCTGCCCTCAGGAGTGACATATACTGGTGGTATCAATAATAGTCACGCAGCTTATGTGACCTTCATACCAACCAGTGTAAGTGAACGAGTTGCCCTTAGAGTGTGGCGTATCATAAAGGGAGTCAGTCTGCTCCACGGATTCAGTGTGCTAAGAATTCAAGTTCCTAAATCAGGAGGATATGCTGCGACTCTTGAGGGTGATCAGGAAGAAGCAGAGGAGACCAGAGAATGGGCACAGCTGAGAAACTGTATACATGGCTCTTTGTTCCCACTATCTAAATTACTTTAGGTCATGATGGGGGGGTAATATGTGCCTGTGTTTGTAAGCATTGACTAGAGACTGATAGCGGATAGCTCCCTGATCACTCGCCACCTTCTTTTTTGAGACACAGGCTCTCACTGAACCCAAGACTCATAAACTTAGCAAGACTAGCTGACCAGCAAGCTCCGAGGATCCAGCTGTCTCTTCCTTCCCAGCGCTAGGCTCACAGGCCTAACCCACCACACCCAGTTTTTATATGGGTGCTAGAGATCCGAATTCAGGTTCTTGAACTCGTGTGGCAAGTACTTGAGTCATCTCCACAGCTGCTTCCATAAATACCCTCATCTCATTTTTAATTCCAAGTCATATTAAGTAAGGCATAGATTTTTTTTTTTGCCTTCATCAACAAGGCTGAGAATGAGCTAAATAAATTAAAACACTGTGTTGTACTGTGGTAAATTTATTACTTTGATCCCTCTTGGGAGAATGTCAGCCTGCTTTCCTAGGCAACATCCTCAACAAGCTTTGTCTTCTTGTGCTGAAGTGTGTGTGTTCACACACAGCGCCCCTGATTATTTACAATGAAAGAGAAGCCTGTATCTACATTACTGAGTGCTAACTGTTGCTTGCATTTTTCATGAATTAGAAGTCAATGTATTCTTCACTATGCAAGGCCTGCGCCAGTCACTCACGTGTCACTATTTTGGTTAAGTAAAGGGTGGCATCCAGGAATAGATGACGTCTGAGCAGCTCACCTTCCAAACCTTAAATTCTCAGTACTTTTTTGTTTTCCCATGAAGACAGGAAAGTGAGTAGCCCGCTAGTAGATGTGCAAGTGGTGATTGCCTAGCCTTCTAGTTATCCTGATCGCTCACTCCTGTGTGTTCAGTTTCCCAGACGTATCCTGAGTGACAGCAACTTGCAGGGTGCCAGGGTGGACATCCTCAGCTCACTGAGAACACTGACTGTGGGCACAGACAGTGCAGTACTTTGTCAAGGAGACTTCAAGGTCCTTTAGGGAAAACAGTGTTCTTCCCACTGGTGATATCAACTCTTTAGAATCTTCCAGTATGGTCATGGTTTCCTGATTGGCAACCTTGAGAAAATGATTGATTTCTCTTGAATGATTCCTGCTGCTAAAACTAAGCTTTTGACAGGGGTCTTGCCCTTGTGGACATTTGTTTGGGGCTGGTCTTGGTGGTGCTCCTCCTGCTCACAGCCAGCCCAGCGAGGCTCACTTTCAAAGTTCAAACTGGATTCCCTGCTGCCACCATCTTCCAGTGTGCCAACTGTGAGGATTCACCTTTCCACGACAGGCATGACAGGCTCATGTGAGGAAGGCGTAGACCAGGTGATTTTTTCCCCCTTGAATTCTCAAGGGGGTGAAAATCTCTCAGGACTCATAGATTCTTCCTATAAAAACATGACTCTCTGCCAATTCCCACTGCCAAACTCTCAGCATTTTTATTACAGTTTCCCTCCCTGGCAATAATGGCGGGTCCTGGTTGTGAGCTGCCGCCACTTACCAGCTTTGTGCAGCTGACATTACTCTGTACTCTGTAACACACATTACACAGAGCGAGCAGCAGGCACAGCATGTACTTTCCAAGAGAAAGGAGTCCAGGAAACACCTCTGCCCACTGTATTACATTAACTGTCTTGTTTAAAATGAGTTGACTCTTGCTCTGGAAAAATCTAGTTGTGTATCCTCACATTGGGCCAATTCTCATATGACTGCCATGTTGGGACCATTTCCCATTTAGATGTAGCCATGTAAGATAACTTTTGCATGCTTTCAGCCACTTATATCTGGTATGTAGAATCACCCGGAGCATGCAGATCCAAATGTCTACGCTCAGATTTCTGCTTTCCATTACACTGAGACCTCTGGGATGTGTGATAGACCACACAAGAGTAGGAACCATTGTGTGGGACTGCAGCGATGTTTTCCTTGAGCGGTCCTTTTCCAGTGCACAAAGCTAGGCAGTTTTAAATCTGAGCATTGGTGCCCAGTGTGCGTCCACCATTCAGCTAATTCTTTGAATGCAGCAGGTTTTCAGCAACACCAGTACCCAGGTGATAGACACAGCTCAACATCTCTGAAAAGTGTAAGTAGTCGCAAGGGGCCATGCTAGACACACCTTTCCTAGTACTCCTGAGACAGCGGTCTGAAGAAACAATAGGCAGGCTTCTAAAGGGGACAGATGGGACTTGTTTGGTTTCTGGGCGTAAATTCAGGAAGTACATTCGGTGTACTCCAAATTTTGAATTTCACAGTTATTGCGACTTCCTCAACCTAACCTCCTCATAAGATTCATAGGTATAATAAATTCAGTATAAATGTAAAGAATCTTGCACTTTTTGTTTTTGTTTTTTAAGTGTTTATAAAAAGCATTTGAAAACATGTTCATATTCAAATGTTTTATATGTGCATATATATGTATGTATATATGTGGATATATGTATATATATATATACATTCATATATATACACACACACTCAAACTAAAGTATATAATTTTAAGTGTGGTCTTGGGCCTGTATTGCTAAATAGGCCAAGCAAGTTTCTCCCCCAATAAACAGTCTCTTGCAGCTGTAGATGTTGGCACCACCCCATCCTCCATGGGGAGTCATTTTGCTAGGATGTATCAGAGGAAACTCCCTTGTCTACTTCTGATCAGTTGCCCGTGATACGTGAAAGTGTATCAGTGGTCCCTGGGAGAAATCTAGTTCGTAAGGACAATGTCACAGCCTCACATATTCCAAACGAAGCATGTACTTTTCGACACCTTTACTTCCCAAAGTTGAGTGACTCTTGATGTTTTCCGTCCATCTTTTAGAATGTGTAACTGATGCTTGCTAGTATCTCTTGTATCTTCCACTTTTTCTTATATGTATATGTAAGTTAAATGCTAATAGGCCTTATTATTAAAGTAGGCCTTAATTTTGATATAAAGATAGTGGCAAGTTTTTTTGTAAACTAAAGTTTGTGCTTATCTATTGGGTTGAAGTCTTAAGTACTTAGTCATTTGTATAATCCGTTCAGTGTTGTGTAGATTAAATTAGAACTGTTGGCCCCAAGAATCTTGACTATTGTAATTATCTTTGCACGGTACAATCACTACGGTGCCTATAATGATATGTTCAGGAATGCTATAAATCGAAGAGCAGTGAAGCCCAAATAAAAACAAGTTTAGTGACACTGAATAGAAGGATGTGGGGTTGACAACAGGAAAGTAGGTAGGATGCAACAATCAGGCTGGCTCAGAGCAGAGATCACAGAGGAGGAGGAGGGACTGTAAAAATACAGATGCAGTAGAATTATAAAGGTTTTCTCCATGTGGAACAAGTACAGGTGAGCTTGTAGGGTTTTCAAAAAGGGCCGGCATTGTGGTATAGTTTAGCAATGCTCAGCATCTACAATAAACAAATCAGGAAGCAGGGCGAGCCTGTCGACGGAGAATGGTATTGCTTGTGCCCATGCTTCTGATGCTCCCTGCAGAGCAACAGGAGCTCCAAGGATGAACTCAGAAACAAAGACGTGGCCTTTTGCATGGTTAGTCACCCCTTTTCCTCATTCAGCAAAATGCTCTTCTCTAGGCCAGGAACTCCTTCCCCCTCCCACTTTTATAGGAGAATTAGAACTGTCAGGCACAGTGGTGCACACCTTTAATTCCAGCATTCAGAAAGAGGGGGCAGGCAGGTCTGCATAGTGACCTCCAGGCCACCAGGGCTTCATAGTGAGACTGTGTCTCAAACAGAAAAGAAAAAAAGGTACTTACCAAATTCAGAAAGGAAATCTCAATCGTTGGCAAGTTTGGGGATGCTCGAAGGCTGAGGGGTGGGTTTATCTTCTGGAGAATGGAAGTTGAGGTGCTAATTGTCCTGACTGAATCTATCCACAAGGGTACATTCTCAGAAAGTCTCACCAACATGAGCCCAAACGTGTCCTGAACAAGGGTGACACCAGTATGCACGCCACACTGGATGGAGAAAGCCCAGGAGGCCTCACCCCTACACAAAGAACTACAGGCAACTGAGGAGAGCTGGGAGCAGGTCCTCCCCAGGGAAGAGCACAGCGATTGGTTGTTCAGCGCCACACAGTCAGCCCTGAAACATAAACACAAGTAACATTATACAGACTTAACAGGTCTCAATCTAACCATATTTAGGAATATATACATATATGTATGCAATAACAATTTGTGGAAAAAAGAGGCCAGGAGTTTGAAGGAGAATAGAGATGGGTTATATGGGAGGGTTTAGAGTGAGGAAAAGGAAAGCAGAAATGTTGTAATTATTATCTGAAAAAAAATTAAAAAGAAAAAAAGTCCTCTTATATGTGGCATTGCGCTTTATTGTAAAGGATCCCAGGAGCTGTGTGACCTGGTTTCTCAGCAGTCCGAGCTGTTTCCACATCAGGAGAATGGGGATAATATTTACTTCCTATGATTTGGATGAGGCTTTACATTTCAAGGAAAAACAAAATAAACAAACAAAACTTTATAAAATAAATAGCAACCATATCACTATGATTTGCTAACTTGGGGAAGAACAACTTTAAAGTGTAAATGTGCGAGTGTATTTTAACGATTGAGGATAATTGGTGTTCGGCCCCTTTGTGTGTCTTTGGTTGGTTGGGAATGAGATGGGGTTGGACTTAGGGTGGGGAACGAAAATGAAGTGGTGACAAGAGCTGGTTGGCTCTCTGGGCAAACTAGGGGCTCTGGTTTCTCTCCTACTAACGTGTGAACGTGTGTCACCTGCTGCCCATTTACAAGAAGATGGCAGGTCCGCTGAGTGTGACTTTGACTTTACTTCATGAGATTTAGAGTGGTAGCAAATGATATGGGAAGGGCCAAGAACTGACACACTCAAAAGGAAGGCAGCACAGTTGAGAGCTATCTGGACTCCCTAGCTGCCCCCTCTCTACACCTCCGGCATCAGTACGCTCTTATAGCCTGTGCCATTATGCTGCATACATGATTATTTCATGGGGTGTTCAATATAAAGAAACAGTGGAGCCGGGTAATGGTGGTGCACACCTTTAATCCCAGCACTCAGGAGGTAGAGGCAGGCGGTACTCTGTGAGTTGGAGGCCAGCCTAGTCTACAGAGTGAGGGCAGCCAAGGCTGCACAGAGAAACCCTGTCTCAAAAAAACCAAAAAGAAAAAAGAAAAGAAAAAATAGTGGGGCTGGTTTTTTATAAAGTGTGTGTATGTGCGTGCATGCATGTGGGGTGTGTGTGTGTGTGTGTGTGTGTGTGTGTGTGTAGACCAGCATCATGTCATCCCTCAGGTGCCATGCACCTTCTTTTCGGACAAGGTCTCGCTAGTACCTGGGGCTCACCAGTTAGGCGAAGCCAAGCCTCAGGAGCCAGTCTGTCTATCATACCTCTCTGGTGCTGGGACTATAGGTTCATACAACCACACCCAGCTTTTGTGATGTTAGTTCTGATGGCTGAACCCAGGTCCTCATGCTTTCCTAGCAAACACTTTATCTGTTGAATCATTTCTCTAGTCTCTGCTTCCAAAAATAAATAATTTTGAATTGATTTTTCAAAATAAGTATTATAAGTGTTCCTGAAGTATATTTAACAAAATTCTACACAAAACCTGAGCCTGTAGAGCCAAAAATGACCATCTTGTCATGGACACTGCTGGTAACATGTTCCTGCTGTGAACGGACTACACGGAAGTTATTCTAAAGAATAAAGGCCAAGCTTGTTCCTGACCAAAGGTTGCAGTAATGATTAAAAATGCCTCAGCAGGCTCTCCCTGCAAAGTGCAGATCCCTTTAAACTTCGATCACACAAAAGTAAGCTTATTTCTTTATTCAAGTTCATGCTATCTGTATTTTAATTATACCACCTAACTGGGATAAATAAACTTTGTTGGTTAGAAGTCCTACCAACATGAGTTCTGCTCTACACCAAGCAACCATGCTTTTCCAGTAAGAAATGATTGCAGTATTAGAGAAGTCTAAAATGTTTTAACTTTTATGGATGTCAGTATACTCTAAAATAATGACAAGTTTTATCTTGAAAGTGTTTTTCAGCAATAATCTTTTCCTTAGACACTGAAAATCTGAAAATATTCTTTAGACACCTTATAAATTTCTTTAAAAGGAGGGGCATTGATCTCCTATACAGAATGATAGCCATCCAGATTACAGACCTTTCAACTTACTTTTTTATCGCCTTCCTTTCCTTTCTCTTCTCTAGGTCCTGATTATATCAAGCAAAGATTTCAGGAGGGGGTAGATGTTAAAGAACCAGAAGAAAAGGTACCAGAAAAGCCGCCAACCCCAAAGGAATCCCCGCATTTTTATCGCAAGGGTACCACACCCCCCAGGTCCCCTGAAGCAAGTCCCAAACAGAGCCACTCCCCCAAGCCTTCCTCCCCAAAACCCATGAAGAAACAAAACCCTGGCTCAGGGGCAAGACTCAGTCAAGACAAAAGGAGCATGACCGAGGAGCAGGTGACAGCCATTGTCAATAAGCCCTTGATGTCAAAGGCTCCTTCAAAGGAACTCGGAGCAACCAAGTACTCTGGCCGCCATCATGTCTCCAACCCCAGCAACGGGGAGCTGCACTCTCAGTATCACGGCTACTATGTGAAACTGAACACACCCCAGCATCCTCCAGAAGATGGGGAGGATGATGGTGGAGCCAGCCAGTCTTCCTCAGCATTGGTACACAGGCCATCGACTAACAAGTGGAGCCCCCCTAAATCTGTGACAAAATCAGTTGCCAAAGAAAGCAAAGCTGAGCCAAAAGCCAAGAAGTCTGAACTTGCTATACCAAAGAACCCAGCAAGCAGTGATTCCTGCCCTTCTTCAGAGAAAGAAGTCAATTCAGTAAGTCTCACCAGAGCCCTTCCCTCAGGTTTTTTGAAGTAGTAGTATGGGGTGGGTGGTTTTACATCTTAACAACAGCAGGGGTGACACTGGTCCACTGGATTGTTAGAGCAGAGCAGATGTTTATAGCTCATGGTAGCAGAGTTCTCTGGGCAGGAATCCTGAGCCTATTCAGCCACCCACTGTCAAGAATTCAGACTGGGCTAAGGCCTGGCCAGTCCAGGATGGTCTCAGGGTTAGCAAGCATTTATGAGCATGTCTTGGCAAAGTTCATAATCACCTACTCCGTGGCCCCTAGAAGAGAAACATGGCCACTGCCCACAGCCAGTGCCTCTCTGCACTAGCTGAGCTCTGAGTCTTCCTTTGACCTCTTACACAAAGGAGCATCACTCATAGCCATTGGAAATTCTCATAAATATGAAGTCTGTATTTTGCTTAATGAGCCAGGTGCTGCAATCAGAATACTTTTCTTCCCAAAGGAGAAACTTTGTATAACAACATAATTACTTTATAACTCATTTCCGGGTGTGGTATCCTCAGACTCAGCTGTCTGATAAATACTAGTCATTGTTGATGTGTCTTGGCCAGGTAAGATTTTTTTTTTGACCAGTAAGATTTGTGTTATTGATAAATGTCTACTACACGTTTCTTGACATGAAATTGATTTGGTAAGGACTATATGGAGCTGGGATTTTTATCAAGTTCTGTAGAATTTACGGGATCTGAATTATTTTAGAATCCTTTTTAAAGTGACTTATTTAAAATAAATTGATGTATTAGCTTAGTTCTGTATGCTTCTGTGTGGTCGGGTTCACTGAAATACACAGGAAGTAAGACACGGCCTCTTCATGGGTACTAGCAGTTTCAAAGACATGTATACAAGAGTTTGAACTGGAATCCGGGCCAAGTAGCTAGAGTATAGACTAGCCACCAGTTTCCTAGTTGTGTTCCATTTATTCATAGGGTTAAAAAATTAAAATTCACCTTTCAAATTAACTTGTGGTAATTTTTGCTAATATATGTATATATAATATTGATTATTCTTTCATTCTTCACTTTTTCATTAGTTAAATATAATCAGATCAAACTAGACTAATAACTTCCTAAGAGTCAACTTCTGTGGAAATAAATGGCTTTTAAGACAGACCAGTATAAGACATTTGAGTATTTAGCAAGCATTTGTTTGTTTGTTTTTAAATGTTTGAACAATGACACACCTCATTATCTGATTTTATAATTCTACCACTACTGATTCATTGCATGAAACATTGACTTTTCAGACATGCAACATGAATATTTATGAATTAGGTTTCATGGATATACCATTTGCCTGATTAGCAATGGGCAAATCGGAACAGTGTCATTTAATCAACATTACATCTTTGCCTGTCCAGTAGGGCATTTAATTCCTCAAATGCCACAGTGGAAGCCTGTGCCCAACATCCCCTCATCAGTCTGTCATGGGGAAAGACATATTGCTATTACCTATAAACCTTTCTCTATAGCAGTGTTGTGTGTTTGTAAATGCACTACCACTGTATTTAGAAAGAGCATACATAGGTTTTACTAATGTGTTGAATCTACTGGTTAGTGAAGTAAGCCATGTGTTGAATCTACTGGTTAGTGAAGTAAGCCTTGCAACGCCCAGCTCAGGCTCACTGATCAAAACCCAAGCTACATGTATATGAGATGGCCTCAGCAGCCCTGTGTCTCCCTTGAACTGCAGGCTGCCCTATGAATGACCATCAGATCTGGAAGGCAGGATGGACTTGGCCCTCAGTGTGAAAATGCTGCCTTCGGAATAGCATCAGGAAGCTGCCTTTCATTTCTAGTGCCAGCCCTCGTCCGTGAAGTTAGGCAGTGGCACATCACTATTAGAGTAGTCAGTGAATGACCACTGAACCAATGGACTGCTACCTACTGTTCTGATAAACCTAGAGCACTGTACAAGTTCAAAGTTTATAATGAGCAGTTTAAAATTCACAGAAATACCTACACAAAAGCAGGCATGTAGAGCATGCCCATAATAAAGCAGCCAGTACTCTTGGTGAGCAGCTGGGGAAATTGCTGTGTTCTTAATGCAGTAGTGAGCAGAATAAATGCTCAAGGGCCATTATTATTATTATTACCAATGACATACTGGCTGAAATATAAATAGTTAGTAAATGGTTAAGTACATTCCATTTCTCCATGTTCACCCTGGATGTGGATCTAGAAAATGTAGAAAACCTTCTGGAACACAGACTAACGCTTAGAAGAAATTAATGACTTAACAAACATAGAAAGTAGGAGGTAGTCTCCTGCAGGAGTTGCAGCTCTCCAGGAGAAACTTGTGGCCCCCTGCACAGTCAACTTGAGCTGGATATCGTCTCATATTTTACATCCTCTGTTTGATTTTCCTAACTGCCTAAAGGTTTCTTCTGATCTGTGCTTAGCGTCTGTCCTGCTGCTCCCTGTCACACCTGTTGCAGTCAGTCTGGGCAAACAGGACTGAGCTTTTCTTCATTCTACTATTTTAAGCCACCACAGTCGTATTTATGGGACTTCACTGTAAAGCTTTTCACCCAGTGGCTGCCTAAGGTGTCTGGAGAAAACCAAGGTAGCGGCTTGGTACCTGCTACTGCAACACAGCATGCTAGGTTTTCATTTTCACCCAGCTGCTGCTAGAGTCGCCATTGCTGGTCTATTGTCATCTTCGCCGAGTCAGCTTTTAAAATAGCTTCCTAAGTGGAGCTCTACTGGTAGGCTAAATATGCCTGAGTATTAGTGCATATTCAGGATAAATATGTGTGTGTTCAGTAGGAAATACAAATGTATTTTTCATTCTAAGTAAAGCATGCATTCATTATTCACTGATGCCAGATTACAAGTACAATGAGATGTGGGCCAAACTTTGAAGAAAGATAGTAAATAAGTCGCTAAATTCCACCAAAGACAGTCTACAAATGCCGAATACTAATCAATTCAAAAGAGTTCATGGAGACTCACAGCCCCTTACCAGGGTTTGTGAAATAGGAGTTAAAGATGCATGCACAGCTTCCGTTTGTTTTGGTTTGCCTATTACTGGGATTGAGCATCGAGCCCAAGGCCTTCCTTGTACATACAGGCTAGGTAGGAATTCTGCCACTGCATTACACACCAAGCCCTATCTTCAATTTTTGATGTTGGTTTCAAAGGCACTCTGATTCTGTTTGTACTGGGCCCTCTTTAGATCCTGAACTCCGTACCATTTTGTTCTAACCCAATAGACATTTCTCCATCCTTCATGCACCCATTATCTGTGAGAGGAATTAAATGTACTCACCCAAAATTGAAGCAATCCCAAGTTGTCTGCACACTTACAAATACAGTCTAATCAAAGCATATAGTTGCCATAACATTTCTGTATTGTTTATGCTCAAATGGGATAGTGAAAGATTAT
This sequence comes from Ondatra zibethicus, assembly GCA_004026605.1. Taxonomy (NCBI): domain Eukaryota; kingdom Metazoa; phylum Chordata; class Mammalia; order Rodentia; family Cricetidae; genus Ondatra; species Ondatra zibethicus. The sequence goes on along the minus strand of PVIU01008947.1, from coordinate 28,372 downwards.
CTCTAGTATTTTGAGCTCTAAGACTGTCTATCTCTTAAGCTTGGCCTAGTTGAGAAGTTGCATAGGACAGAACTCTTTTATTGCAGCCAGCCTCACTCCATAGCCCAGCCTAGTCTTGAACTGATGCATTTCTCCTGCGTCAGCCTTCAGAGTGCTAAGATTGCAAACACGAACCATCATGCCTGGCTCACCTGTTGACTGAGTACCTGGAAGTTAGGAAGATTTTCTTCCTCTGAGAGCTATGGAATAGAGAGGAAAATGTTGCGTGGAAGAACTTCATTAGAGGTTGTTTTCTAAACTAAGGCCTTGAGCTTTAGCAGGGTTAGAAAAAAGCAGCCTAAATCGCCCAAGTGAACAGCCTGACATTAATTCTGGCTCTAAAGAACCTTAATTCATAAATAGTCTTTAAATATTCTAATGCACTTATCCTCTTGAAGCCTTCTAGAATGGAACTAATAATCTCATGTGAAGAATAAGTAAAAACTAAGTGATAATCTACTTAGAGATGCTTAGTCTACTGCTTGGTATTTAAAACCTGTTTTTCTTCAATCTGCTTGGGTCTTAAGAAGGGGGAATGGCTTCTTCCTCGCAGTCCCTCCCTCACAAGGCCCTGTTTTCAGTACCCACTTTACTAGCAATTCATTTGTTTTTTTAATGCAGGGAGGACACCTGTTTTGTTCAACATCCAGACCACCAGCAGAGAGGTGCAGGGAGGTTGTGGGTTCTCCTTAAGCACTGGCTGCATGGATGAACTGGACACCCCAAGAGCCAGGCACTGGGGACACAATGAGGACAAAGTCAAAGCCCTTGATACTTTGGTGTTGAGTCTAGGTAGGAAGGCAACAACAGATGGCAGCAAACTGTGACATGTGTCACCCTGACCTCCACCAGAGAGCTGTGGCCATGAACACAGGGTAGGGATGTCCTTCAGTCAGTGATGGGTGACCTAAGCTAAGCTCTGGCCTGGAAGATGAACATTTGCCCAGACTTCCTAACTGTTCAATTCTGTCATCAGAGAAGGCACATTCAATGCCCCTGTAACCTTGTTTCAACAGAAACGTATTTGCTGCTCAGAGTGAAACTGCTTCCTTTTGTGTAAACTTAATTAGAACCATTAATTTTGACTAGAGAGATGGCTCAGCGGCTCTTGCAGAAGACACATGTTCAGTTACTAGCACCCACATGCCAGCACATAACCATTTGTAGCACCAGTAGATCCAATGCCCCCTTCTGGTATCTACAGGCCCAGCACACACATGGGCAAATGGAGGTGACACGGAGGTCCTTGGGAACTCAGGAGTGTTAACCACTCATGGTTGTCTCTTTCAGTGGAGAGGTGTATACACGTTTTCTGCCCAGGAGGCTGAGAGTGGATGTGACTGATAGCCTGGTCCCATTTGCACTATCGTGTGTGGCTGCAGCCACACTGAATCTTCCCCCAGACCCTTCCCTTCAGCCTTTCTTCTCAATTCATCTACTGAAACTAACTTTTATGGTTGCAGAAAGACGTTTTCAATGTGGTTAAGTCTTAAGCTTTGTTGTGCATACAAGATTGAGTTCAATATCATCAGGAAACTCTTTTCCAAATTGTACTGTGCTTAAATATTCCTAAAATAAACTACTTAAGGTCAGACTCTCAATGTTTGAACTAACACCAGCTGCTGAATCCTGTTGAACCAGACTGGTACCAATTCTAGTGATATTTATCGAGATATAGGACTCTACTTTTGGGTTAAGTATACTTAGTTCTACAGTGATTTGGTTATGAGTCAAGAAAGAAAGAGTAAGACTTGGAAAAATAGCTTCTGGAGGTTGAAGTGTTCAACTTCTCATTTGTGGTTTTAAAAGAGGGAGTAGGACCCAGAGGAGGTTCTGGGAAAAAAGCAAGAGATAAGAAAACCTCACTGAAGGCTGAGCCTGTAACTCCTTTAATTTCCCTAGCATGGCAAAGCTCTGGGTTCAGTCTCCAGCACTACATAAACCAGGCATGGTGATACACACCGGATCCCAGCACAGTGAGATGTATAGACAAGAGGATCAGCATTTCATCCTCAGCTACATGAGTTCAAGGCCAGGCTAGGATACACAAGTCCTATAAAAAACAAATACAACTCTCTTGAGTGTTTTCCTGAATTTTTCCTTGGAGGAATAAATTCTTCTGGTATTATTATTTTCTAACTGCCTTGACAAAGGACTGCCCTTCTCTTCTGAATCTGCCATACCCACAGGACAGCTATGAATCTGTGTCCCACGAGATCCCAACTCTCCAGTGGCCTTTCCCAATGAGGCCACCAATCATGTGCGATAAATAAAGCAAGTTATTGCAGAAAAAGAAAATTTGAGATGGGGGTTTCTTTATGTATTCTAGAACTCACTCTGTAGACTAGACTGTCTTCGAACTCACAGACTTCTCCCTGCCTCTGCCTCCAGAGTGCTAAGATTAAGGTGTGTGCTACCACACCCAGCTGGAAAGCACTTTTTTAACCTAGTTCAAGTCTAGGTTGATTTTAAGTGGAAGCTGAACAGTGACTCCCCCTAAGCATAGCATTACTGGTTTTAGCTCACACCTTTTGGAAGGGCAGATTGTCTTCCATGCCTTAGTTTCTTCATCCATGCTTATATTTCTGGTACTTGGTTCTGGTAATGGGTTTGGGTAAAACAGCCATACTGACATGGGAACATTGGGCTTGTCTTGCTCTGTTTTCTCCTTCAGGGCCCTAATTCCATCATGATTGTCCTGGTCATGCTGTTGAATATCGGGTTGGCCATTCTTTTCGTTCACTTTCTAACTTGATTGGAATTAGGAAAGGTAAGCATAAGCCTTAATTTCTATACAAAATTACAGTAACATTGTTTTCTCCAATTCCAATTTATAGTTTTTAACAGTTGTCTTTCACGTTAATGTTGACTGTGCCTGAATGTGACTCAGTATGGTTATTTAATGCTATAACTGTTTTGACCCTTCAGTGAAGTCATGACAACTAGTGGAGTTAGCCCACAGTTCTGCCATGGTGTCCTCAGCCCTTTAAACGGCACACCCCAGTCACACTCAGGCAAGGAGGCTTGGGATGGGCTCACCAGAGAGATGAAACTTGGAAAAATTCAGCCAGAGGACCTGTTCAGTCCCCCAGGAATGCTTTGTGTCTTTGGGGTCCTCTGAGAGCTGAAGTGCACAGCCATGTTGGGGAGCAAAGCTTGATAACGGTTGTTTTAAAATCTGCTGAAGCAGCCCCATCCGGCGAAGTCCTCGGCATCGGCCACTCCATCTGTCCTAGCAGAGTGTGACTAAACTGGAAATGTATGGACCTGCAATTTTTTTTTTGATGGAAGTCAACAGCTGCCTTACTATTTTACCATCTGACGTTTTTAGTAGGGAGCTGGGGAGAGAGAGAAGACGGCCCAAGGAATGCAGTCTGAGGATTGTGTTGCGGTGGGCGTGGTTCCAACATCCACTCCTATCTCATTAGAAGAAGTAGGTAGCAGCGTCACTCAGCAGTCTTCTGCAGTGACCTGCTGCTTGAGCATCGCCTGGAGTGTTCTGGGAAGGAACGTTTCATTTGCTTGTGCACGACTCTGCTCATTTTTTGCTGTTTTTTAAAATGTGTTGTATAGTCATCTTCCACCCGCAGACCTGGCTGGACAAAAACACAGGTTGCATCTCAAGGAAAAGCAACAACAAAAGACTAGTTAAAGAAAGAAAAAAATAGTGTTTATTTTAATAGCAATACATCATTTTCATGTTGTTTATTCTTTCTAAACCAATACTAGGCTATTTATCTTTAAAATGTAGTGGTCTGAAGGTATTGTATCTTCCAAAGAAATAATTTATTTTAAGTATTTTTTAACATTGCTGAGGTGAATGGTTGACACACTCAGGAGGCGCTTCATTTTAAATGCTGAAAGACAGCAGCATACTAAGAAGTGTAGTCAAAATGTTGCATGGATTGCAGTAATCAGCGGCTGAGGGTTTGGTTTCATTGCTGACGTATGTTACAACCAAATAAAATCTTGTCAGTGGCTATGTTGATTCCCATGAAAGTTAAGCAAGATGCTATTAATAGCTCCTCTTCTCCTTCTCCACCCTCCCCGCCTCAAATTTTGACTGAATGCGTTCAGGTAGATGGTGAAGCTCTGTTAAGTCGCTGCTCCTCAATTCTCTGCCTTCAGTACTTTTCAAACTTGTTTTGTAGTTTTATTTTAAATATTAAAGACGTAGACGGTTTTGTTTTAAACATTGTCTTTTGCTGTCCTGTTTTGTTCTGACATTGATTTTTTTCTATTATATAATTTAATCAAAAGCATGCTTACCTAGAGAAATCATGTGATCTTTATAAAAAATAATTATTTAAAAATAAATCAGGGGAGAGGAGGTGTGCCTGAGTGTCTTGAAGGTGTTCTATGAGGGGGGACTCTTCCTAGATGATAGCCATGATGTCATGGTGTCAGCTTAGCTGCCTTTTCAGTGCAGAAGAGACATTGCTACCCCATGTCAGAACAGGTGTGGGCCGCATGCTTCTTCACCTGCAGAGCAGTAACCCAGCGGTGGTTTTCTTTGTCTGCAGAAGTGCAATATATTAAGACTCCTGGGTGTGACCAATATGGATTAAATAAGGCAGAAAGAGAGCAAATGAAAATGATATTACAACTTGTATATTTATTTTTTACATTTTGCTTCGAGTTTTAAATTTAGAAAGTCCGTTTTTACTCAAGAACAAACTTAAGTCCCTGTGTGGGTCTCCACACTCTCCCTGCTCCTTCCTACCCCATAGCTCTTTGTGCTGGGAAGGCTGGTTTTTTTTTTAAGAAAATAGAATATTTAATCTTATTAAGTGTTTATTTAAATGTGTAATGCTTTGAAAATAATGGGCAACAGAGAACTAAAGGATGTTTATAAGTGAGCATGTTGGCTCCATTTATAAATATATATATGATTTATAAGCTTTTTTAAAACAAAGCTCAAATTGTGGGTATTTTTCTAAAATGTGCACAGCTGTATTTTCCATGAAGGATCTTTCTAATAGGTTGTTATACTGTACTCTACATTTTGGACAGCACATGACGTCTGCCAATGTACTTAATAAAACATGACTTTGTTTATTTAAAGTTTCTTGCTGTGAAAAAGAACTCCCTACCGGTGAGTTCCTTAATTTATAATCCTTGAAACCAAAATGTATAATGTACAGTTTCCACAACTGTAATTGCTCTAATAAAAATGTTGGTTATTAATAAAGTTGATTGTGTCTTTCATTTGTGAGTAAATTATTGTCTAAAGCATGTGGATTGTTAGTGAGGATGGTATTAAAAGAGAGACCTCAGCTGGAGAGGTGACTTAGCAGCTTAAGGCTCATTCTACGAAGCCTAATGATCCAAGTTCAATCCCAGGGCCTACTTGGTGGAAGAAGAGAACAGAATCCTGACAGTTGTCCTCTGATCTCCACACATAAACCAAATAAAGAAATCTCATGAAAATTTACAAAAGATATGTGCTGAAAAATTAACAATAGAAGGGGCCCCAAATGTCCCACCCAGCAGTGGGCAAAAGGTAAGCACACTGCTCCACACTACTTGTCCTTTATACGGGGACCTTTAATTTTTCTTTTTTTTTCTTTTTATTGAAAATACATTCTTTTCTTACATAATATATCCTGATTATGGTTTCCCTTCCCTCTACTCCCCCATTTCCTCCCCTTCTCTCCCCTCTCATCCAGATCCACTCCCTTTCTCATTAGAAAAGAACAGGCTTCTCGGAGATAATATAAAACAAAAGCTATCACATCGAAGTTGGATAAGACAAACCAGCAGAAGGAAAAGATCCCAAGAAAAGGCACAAAAATCAGACACCCAGTTGTTCGCACACTCAGGAATCCCATAAAAACACTAAACTGGAAACAATATAAGTACCCAGGAGCTGGTGCAGACCTATGCAGGCCCTGTGTGTGCTGCATCGGTCTCTGAATTCATACGAGCTTTGCCCACGTTGAGTTAGAAGCTTCCTTGGTGTCCTCCATGTCCTTGGGCTCTTACACTCTTTCTGCTTCCTCTTCTGCAGGCTTCTCTGAGCTCTCAGGGGAGGGATTTGATGGAGACATCGCATTTAGAGCTGTGAGTTCCAAAGTGTCTCACTATGGGTCTCTATTTGTTCTGATCTGCTGCAGGAGGAAGCATCTTTGATGACAGTTGAACAAGAAACTGATCTGTGAAAGTAACAGAATATCAGTAGGAGTCATTGTATCACTTAAGGGGTTTTTTGTTTTGTTTTGTTTTTTGACCATTAGTATGTACCCTAGGTCCCTGGACTAGTCTATGATTCTTGATCATCCAAGACATGTCAGGTATGGGTTCCAGCTGATGGAGTGGGTCTGGAGCCAAATCAGTTACCAGTTGGTTACTCCCACAGACTTTATGCCACCATTGTACTAGTCTATCTTGCAGACAGGACACCGTGGTAGATCAAAGGGTATGTGGCTGGCTTGGTATTTATATTTTACTTTTGGAAGTATGTTCCTGTACCAGGGACACTATAATAAAGGGGTGAAGGCCCCAGCCTTCTCCATGTTCAATGAGTTGTACAGGTGTTGTCTTCAGCAATGGGGTCTTGCTGTCAATTTGTGGAAAGAAACATCTTGGCAACATTTTGGGTCTTTTGGGAGTTCCCATGGTACTCCTTTGGCCAACAACTCAATTAGATGTAACCCAATCCCAGTACTGGAAACTTTATTTGATGACAAAAGATGACTCCATCTCCCCCATTATTTGTCGATTTCATTTAGATCACCTTATGTGTATATTTTAGGAAATTTTTACTGTATTAGTTCTCCATATTACCCCTAAAGCACCCCTAAATTTTAGTTATTCCTACTTGTATTTTCTCTCTCCTTGATTGCTCTGTTCCAACCCCACCATCCATAATTATATATTATATTTTCTGTTTCCCTTTTCTAACAAGATCTGTCTGTATCCTCTAGCCCTTTAATCTATAACTACATTCTGGGGTTCTATAAATTGCTGCTTTTGTTATCATTGACTTAAACAGCTAGTAACCACATAACAGTGAATACATACCATATTTATCCTTCTGGGTCTGGGTTACCTCACTCAGGATAAGTTTTCTCTAGTTCCATCTATTTGCCTACAAGTTTTAAGGTGTCATTTTTTTAATGACTGAGAAATACTCCATTTTGTAAATGTACCGCATTTACTATATCCATTTCTTCTGTTGAGGAACATCAGGCCCATTGGTAATCTTTGGCCATCATGAATAGAGCAACAGTGAACATGGCAGAGAAAGTGTCCCTAGGATGAAGCAGCTCTTGGGCACATCCCCAAGAGTGGCATAGAGAGATCTCAAGGAAGATCGATTCCCATCTTCCTGAGGAACTGCCACATTGATTTCCATAGTGGCTGTCTCAGGCAAACTCTGCAAAACTGTCGAGAATATTGAGCATTCGATAAAATTCATGTTGTCTCCAGGAAAAGCAATGAAGTCCTATTTCAGGACCGTGTGTGTCACCTCCTTGTCATTTATGGCACACAATAGGAAGAAAATAAATACAAGTTTCACCATCCTGTGCAGTGAAGGCAAACACAATAGGAGAGGCCAAAAGTCATCTCATGTTCTCATTTTCCATGGGTATTTGGATAACTACATCTAACTAGTACAGCAAGTGCCTAATTGGTACATGGCCTCTCCTAACGTTGGTAAAAGGCCAAGACCAAAGAACTACCAGTGGCATTTTAAAAGCAGCTTTAGCTCCTATAATCCCAGCACTCAGGAGACTAAAGTATGATGGTAGAGAATCCAGAGCCAACCTGAGCAAAATCATATCTCAAAATGTTTTTCTTTTAAATACGTAAATGCAGCTTGACATCAAATGCTTGGATCACATAAAAAGTGACTAGGGGTTAGAAATATTAAAATCTATCAGTCATATAAAAGTATACACATATCACACTAATCACATTAAGTCACACTAATCACATTTTTGCATTATGATATGGCCACAGCCTCTGGGGGCCAAGGAGAAGAATGTGGTGGGTTGAACGAGAATGCCCACCATAGATTCATATATTTGAATACTCAGTCACCAGTTGATGGAACTGTTTGGGAAGGATTAGGAAGTGTGACCTTGTTAGAGGTATGTCACTAGGGGTGGGCTTTGGGGTTTCAGAAGCCTACAAACTCCCGTTCTCCTTCTCTGCATCACGTTTGTGGATCAAGATGTGTGCTCTAAGCTACTGCCTCAGTGCCATGCATATCTGCCTCTTGCCCATCATTATGGTCATGGACTCTAACCCTCTGGAACTGTAAGCACAAAATAAACTTTCTTCTATAAAATGTCTTGGTCATGGTGTCTTACTGCAGTAATAGAAAAGTGCTAAGAGAATCTGACTTGTCATGATGCATGTGGTATAAAGGATTTATTTTAATGTTTCATCATTCCTTGGTGCACACTGTGCTTTCCTCACTATTTCCTTACTTGTGGTTTGATTTTGTTTCTATTAAAATTTTTGTACAATGAAATATCTTTTCCTGTTTTCTGATAATCCTGCCTATTGTTTCCTTTAGAAATCAATGTTATTAATCTAAAATGCCATAGCATGCATTGGAGTTTCTATTGGTTTGTCCAAACTATTAACAATCCACCTCTTTTTGTGTTGGCAGTCTAAAGAATACTTGTTACCAAGGAAGTACTCCAACCTTCTTGATAGCCCTCCCAACTTTTCAGGAATTTTAACCCTGCTGTGTGTTCAATACAAACCTGCAGAACCTGACTCTGCATTGTCCCTAACCATAGTGCCTTATGTGTCTCCCAAGCCAGTTACATGCTTCCACATACAACTCACCAATGTAGTTTGACAAATAGGTCAGATAAAGAGGATATTACTTTGAATAAAGAAGTTTAAGAAGTTGGGTAGGGGAGACTACTCAGTGGGTAGTCCCCCACTGAGTAGTCTTTGCCACAAAAGTGTTTGCCACAAAAGCATGAGGACCTGAATTTAGATCCCCAGGACCTGCACAGAAGTTCGGACTGGAGACATGTCTGTAATCCAGCTGGGAATGGGGACAGCCAGGCAGGTCCCAGAGGCTCACTGGCCATCCAACCTAGCCAAAATACAGCGTTCTGGATCAGCAAGAGAACTTGTGTAGTTCCTAAAGAGCAAGTCTGAGAACTTTCATACCTTTCCTTTTTGTTTTGGTGGTGGTTGTGTTTTGCTTTGTTTTGTGGTGGTAGGTACTCGGGATCGAACCGAGGATTCTCACATGTACTAGGCAAGTGTGCTGCTATGAGCTGCCTCCCAGTTCTCTATTTTGATCCAGAACCACATTCTATTGTCTGCCTGGCCCTGGACTGATGCTGCAGCCAGAGCAGGCTTGATGTTTGTGATCCTCCTACCTCAGCCTTCAGGTTGCCATTAGCCAACAACCAAGCCTGGCTTAGAAAATCTGCATTTCTAACGGTGCCCTGGGTGATGTGGATGCTCTGCCTCAGTGGCTCTCAATCTTCCTCATGCTGTGACCCTTTATTACAGGTCCTCATATTGTGATGACCCTCAACCATAAAATTATTTTGTTGCTACTTCATAACTGTAATTTTGCTAATGTTATGAATCTTCATGTAAATATTTTGGGGACAGAGGTTTGCCAAAGGGGTCGCGACCCAGAGGTTGAGAACTTCGGCTCCAGCACATCACATTACAGTGGTCTGTGAGGCTATTCTCCATAGGGGTCCTGTGCACAAGTATCAGTGAGCACCTGCATTCATGGACCTCTGCTCGGCTACATAAACGACACAAGAAGAGGAAAGACTGAAAAGAAGACATATATAGTCACATATTACTTCGTGCTTACAGTAGCTTCATGAGCTAATAACTTTTCCTCCTTGCAAATGAGGACACCAAGGCCCAGAAGTCAGGACTGCTTTATGGAATGTAGCTGATAAGTTACAGACCCAAGTTTCACATCCTGAATGTACCTTACTCTGTGTCTCAGGCAGTGTGGATTCTGTTCTCTGGTCACCAGATGGTTAAAATGTGAGGCACGGAACCCTTTTGACTGCTATCAGACAGACTAAGCAGGAAAGTCCTTGGTGTTGATGCAACACGACATTGATATCTGAGGTTGACAGTGGTGTATCTTCTGTTTGTACGTGAAGAACTCGTTCTCAAACACATGTAGTAGTTTTTCTATAGACATTTTTCTCAAACCAGATAGGATGTTGGCCCTCATCCTCTTAAGATTTGTACACTCAGATCTTTTGCTTTTATCAGACAGTTCTCACATTCCCCAGCCTACATACAACTCCCTCTGTCCATCTGTGTAGATTTTCTCCCTTGCTTTTGACTGGTTTTTCAAAAGAAACAAAACATCATTAATGAGGACTCTGGTGTCCGTGTGTACAAATTCCATCACATCCTGCTGACCTCCCTCAGTGACCACCGGCCTAGAAAAGGAAACGACATTGTCAGAGAAAGGCAGACATTGACAGGAAGCAAGTCTGCTTTTGAGAAAACATCCTGACCCTTATTTTTGTCCACAGATGTGTGTAAGACTTAGGAAGTCAATCCTTTGGAGAGCAAACACAAGTTCTCCATCTGCGACAATGCATTAGCTCTAAGTCCTGAGATTTTTATTCCACAGTCAGATGATAATGGGCCATATACAAAAAAGGAAAATGTGTGGGCTCCACAACCAGGAAAAGATGCTCATTCTGAGTAGTGGCCACAGAAATATAAATTATATGATTAAAAATTGATTATATTCTTAGCTGAGAAAGAAAGGGCTCTGAAGAGAGCTAGATCTGGAACAGGGTCAGAAAGCTGTCTTCAGTCACTGCAGGCTGTGGAGAATCCCCGCCTTAGAGACCCCTGGCCGCTGTACCCTGTTGGCCCACAACTCTGTGAAACAATCATCTGATTTTATCTAACAGGCAGAGACTGTCCTATGTGTCCCATTGTCTCCAACAATGCCACACACATACAGCAGTAACTAACTGATGAATGTATTAATAAAACAGTCTGCTCTTGGACATTCAGGCTACAGCAAAGTAGCCATTTTCCGTCACACGCTCTGAGGACCTCCCTCTCTAGTTCTGTCTTTCATTGTCAGTGCCACTGTGCCACATTGAGAGGGGAGTGTTGACTTGAGGAGAAGAAAGACATCTTGAGCATTTACAAAAGTCCTGGTAAGACATCGATCATTCCCACTTTTCCAAACATGTGGCTGAGTGCTTTTGTATAATTAGTTTAGTCAGCAACTTGTTCCTGTATCTAAGAGGGCTAGCAGACCACCCTCTGTAGCTGCAACAATGATTGCTCACACCCTGAAAAGACATTACATTAAAATGGTTAGATGGTGAAATCACTGCTGGGAATTTATTTCAGAGGTGAGAGATCCCGAGTCCTTATTTACTTCAGAGCGGCAACTGTGGGCTGGAGAGAAATAGGCAGACTAAAGTGACGTGGGGGAGAACTCAATCAGAGTGATGAGTGATCTGGTGTGGAGAGTAAGGGGAAAGAAAGATCCCCAAGAAGGGCATCTGGGCTTCTGGCTTGAGCAGCTGAACTTGCTGGTGCCCTTAACTACGGGGAGTAGGAGGGGAGGAGCAGGTGTCCTCCAGTGAACCGAAGGCACCGAAGTCAGCTTTAGACATGGACCTGAGGTGTCTGGGAGACACGTCAGCCAGATGGAATGCCTTTGGATATACAAGTCCACTGTTGAAGGGGACACTGGGACTCAGACATGTATTGTAGCATGAAGGCATAGCACGAAAGCACATATTTAAGTGCTGCTGTTTGTTCTTGTTGCAGATCCTTCACACTCATTTAAGCAGGTCCCTTCCTGAAGCTTTGCCTACATTTTTATGGTGGCAAAGGCGTGACGTCACTTTGAACTCTTTTCACGCTGCAGTTCTGTCCCCCTGAGCATTTCCATGTTGTTCCTAGCTGTCACCGCCGTCCGTCCTCAGTGGATTTCTTGAGCTTATTTTCATTGCCTTTTTGCATTCTGTTTTGTTTATTTGTTGTTTGTTTCAAACAGGGTCTCACTTTGTAGCTCTGCCTGTCCTAGAACTCACTGTGTGGACCAAATGGCTGCAACTCACAAAGATCTGCACTGCCTGCCTCTGTCTCTGAAGTGCTGTGGTAAAGGCCACCATGCCCAGCTTTACTGCTTTTCTTCAAAAAGGAAGATCTGTAGTGCTTATTGTAGACTTTTATTACTATAGAGATGTTTGAAATTATTATAATAACCTATTTTTATCACTGAAGCTGTTGTCACTAATCACAACTGCACAGCTTTTCTAATTCATTTTGTAATGGGGAATTTGAATATGAAACTGCTGTGGATGTCTGGCTTCCGCTGACCTGAGAAGGATCAAGAAAGCTTTCTTGCTAAGGAGGAACATGGGCCTCAAAGGAGCACCTGCTAAGCTCCTTCCCGCTCCAGATGGACTGGGTAGAGTCTCCATCCTGCTCTCTCGGCTTCCTGTGCAGCTGAGCCTACTGCTGAAGGCCGCAGCACTTTAATCCTGAAGTCCGTCAGTACTTTTCAGTTGTCATCTATTCAGGTCCTCTACCTTAGACACATCAAAATGGGAAAGATAGAGGAAGGAGATGGGAAAAGAGAATTCGATCTCCTTCAGGCTATGGGAAAACAAAAATATCAAAACTTCCTCTTCTCAAATGGCCTTCTAGTTCTTACCCCTAGAGAAGAGCCACTCTCTTCATGTGCTTGAAGAAGTCCACTGATCTACAGAGGATACCACTGGGAAACTGCTAGAATCACAACTGCTTTAAAATACCTCCCTATGGTAGAGAACCATCTCTGGGTAATCCTGGTCCTCCTTAGCAGATAACTTGATTTTGCAGACTTTGAATCCAGGGGTCATGACCATGTGGTCTAATTCTGGCCAATTCGGTTGGGTCTTCTGGAAAACATTTTGTTTCTCTGTTGAGAGAAAGATGGTTATCAGAGAACCCAGTAGTGCTAAACCATTCTGATATTTGCTCTCTGTCTCCCTCTCCTCCTTCCTTTCCTTTGCCCTCTCCCTCTCCCATCTTGAATGGAGATGTGATGCCTTTGGCAGTTTTGTTGCAACCAAGAAGCAACCGAGGCAACAAGTGTAAAACCAAACCTAAGAGACTGGGGGAGCAGAAAGCTGGAAAAAACCTGGGTCTTTTAATACCGGTGTGGAACTTTTTGTGCTAAGCAGACAATGTGTCACTACAGTCTAATCCCCTTTTTCAAAGTCTTAGCTATTATTAAAATAGAAAGGAAAAACATGGATTATCAGTCATATTTATGCTTCTCATTTGCACCTAACTAAAAACTAGTTTGAAACTGTTTATGGCCTAGCTCCTGTCTGTGCTGCAAAGAACCATCCTAAAACACAGAAGACCCAAATCTGCCTCCTCCCCGAGCCCTTCCCCAACTGCATAACTAGAAATGGAGGCCCAGCTACTGCTACAACCCTGGAAATGGTAGTAAACACACCGTGTGAAGATTGTACCATTCCCCAAGTACTGATTTTAGGCTGGTCGATCATATATAAACGATTCGTGATGGTTGATCATTTAAGTTATCACTGCAATAAATAACTTATGAAATAACCATCACCATTCCAGTTTTTACTAATTAAAAAACAAGTCAAATAGCGTAGGGTGGCTTACATATTCAATGGCACCTACACAGGCTGTAGTAAGTAACACAGCTGGAACCTGAAACCAGATTCTATTTTTGAAGCCTATCTCATAGGATTTGTGAGACCTGGCTGCCCAGTTTAACAGCATTACCAGTACTAAACCTCCAGACAGAAGCCATTGTTCCCTCCACACATTCTGCCTCTGGTGTCTCCCACGGGCCCCTCTTTCCATTTCCATCGCTCCTACCCTAGCTTAGCTTGTGAGTTGAGGGCTCTCTGACACACCCAAACTGATGTCTTTGTACTTCCTTCTGTTCCAAGCATGCAAGTACCGTAACTTTCCAGAGCCCCGTGTTAAGTCTTTAATTGAACCCTACCCCCACTTACTCAAAGATGTGCACTGGCTGCTTTGCTGCCCATGCAGTTGGAAGAAACTGGAAACTGAGCCCCACATCTGATTTTTTGTTACAAGGTGTTTGGTACCTAAAGAATGGTCACCTGCCAGGGATGTCAACCCCCTGCTGAGTTTTGCCTTTTCAGCTGGCCAGCACTGGCCCTGGGGACTCTGCCACAGCAGTTCCAGGGAGGCCTTGACCAGTCCGAAAGCTGACAGGAAACTTGAGAGCAGTTGCTCAGCCACAGGTCAGTCACGCAGCCCTCAGGAATTGTCCTCCTGCAGCCTGTCACTCAAGCACAGGACCACCCCCGGGGTCCCAGAGTTCAAGGGGCTGCTCAACTCGTAAGAGACCCCTGCAGACCCGAGCACCTCCCTGTTTCGGCTTTGTGTGGACACGGCCAGGATTCTGTGCTTCCTCCAAGGATAGCGCTTGCAATGGGGACACTCAACTTTGCGGAGTCACTTCATACTCTGAAGTCGAACTGAAGATTAACTGTTCTCACATAATTAAAACTACAGAAAAGAAATCCCAAGGGAACGAACACTCTTGGAAACTGGCCTTTTTAGCTAGGAGCTCCCCAACACTTTGTGATACCCCACTTAAACCTGTTTCACTGTGTTTTGATTTAATGTTTCACCATAATAACCATTTTCCCATACAGAAAGATTTCATAACATCATCATGTAATATACCATAAATACAAATTTTAAAAAGACAATATAGAAAATAATCACGTGCATGAAAAAATGTCATACTTAAAAATAATATTTTCATATATATCAAAGGTGGGCACAGGTGAAAGGCCCTGGATTCCATCACAAGTACTGAGGATGAAGAAGGAAGAAAGTAGACATGCATTTATGATTGAGACAACTCACGTGTCTTTCTTGGGCTCTGATTCTCCTTCCTCTCAACATGACTCCCCTCAGTTCTCCTGACTTTCTTTCCCCATACTCTGTCCTCCTCCCTCTTTTCCTCATGGGCTGTCATAAAGGCATTTAGAACATAGAGGCCTACTGCATTACAAACCCACATTCTGTGCGCGCGCACACACACACACACACACACACACACACACACACCACTCTCCGCTCTTGCCCACCTGCCATAATGGAGTGTGCCCCTTCCAAACAAGAATGTTAAAGGCTAGATGGGAGGTAAGAAACACAAGCCTCAGATTCTATGAGAACACTAGTGAGCTCTTGGGTTTCCTCCAGCCATCTATACTCATTCATTGCCATGTAGCACCTGGGGCTGGCTGAGCTATACAGATTCAGCTTCATTCCGGGGATGGAAACCAATATTCAGTTATCACCATTTGGGTTCTGTATTCTGCTCACTGAGATGCATGCACCTGAGACATCTACTGTGAAGAGATCCTGGGTGAGCACCTGAGGAGAAGAGGGGACGGGGGCAGAACTAGGACAGGGTGGTCCGTGATGCAATAGACCCCATGGGAAACCGGAGCTCCTAGAGAGCCTTCGGGGTGAGCTCAAGCTAGGAGAGACACCAGGTTTGTGAGTAGTCCTGGGTACTGTCAGTCACTGGGAGCAGAAGGAGGTGCCGCCTTGGGTGAGACTAGCCTCTCAGCTGTGGTCATCTCCAGGGAGCTGGTAGCACCCTCCACAGCCAGGAAATAAGTCCTGCATTGGGTATCTACAGTTCCCTCTCTGATTGCTCTCCTTAGCTAAATCCACTCTTTCTGGGCAAGCCCCACACCACTTCCACGCACAGAACTATAGCTCCCTGGAGCCTGTCTTACATCTGAACTCTGTGGCCCTTCTGCTCTGAGGTCTAGTTTCTGATACTTAGCCAAAGCCAACTGCACACTCTCTGGAAGCAGAACAAATAGCGCTAATGACACTGCCCCCACCCCTACTTTGACTCCAAGCAGCGGGGTGGTGAGAAAGGAAGAGGGTGGGCTCTGAACTTAAATCCCACGAGTAGTCTTACTTTCTGGGGCTGCTTGGACACACTTTCCGCTCCAAATACCTCATCTGATAAATGAAGACAATCTACCCATGCCTCTCTGGTTTGCTTGTTCAGACAGTCAGCGTACCTACACCAAAATGTCACAATGTCCAATAGCTCTAACTACATTGTCCCTAGTCCTCAGTACTGATTAAATCTACATTGCCATTACATAAGGTCGCATAGCTGAGAACAGTGCAACAGGCCCCAAGACCTGACTACACCTGATGCCAAATTCTGGGACTTGATGCTTCTCCACCTGAGGAACAAAACCACTTTTCATCAGCACCTCCATAACGTGTCAGAACCTCAGTGCCCCCGTGAGAGTATCCTTATCTCTCAGGGTCAGCTGAAAGAGGAGCTCCTTGGTCATGCACCCCTGACTGCCGCCTCCTCTGAACAAAGGCTTCGTACTTATGCTTCCTATAAGATCCTGGCTTGCCCTCCTTTGTACCCTGTCTCCTTATTCATGTCTCTCTTCCTCAGTATTGTAAACTTCCTGAGAAAAGGGGTGGTCTGGCCCATCATCCCCTCACAGTACTCAGCATTGGGGATATTATTATATAAAGGTAAGTATGTAAATGCACCTGATGAATGGAGTTTCTTTGAAAGAAATGGTTCTCTAGCTTCCTCCAAAAGTCCTTTCAAAGCTCTGATTTTATCTCCTTAGGAGTCCTCGGGATTGTTTTGCTAAAGCTCCTTTTTGATAGAGGGAGCTTTGTTTGAAAGAGTCACCTGGGTCAGACATCCTGTTTGGGTTTGATTTTTCATGATTTTCTGTCCATGCTAGCCACATATGAGAGTGGCAAGCCAGGCATTGGGCTGAGGCTCACAGAAGCAGCTCGCCCGGCGGGGTCCTGGGACCACAGCTTGCCTGGAAGGGACCTGGGCCTTGCCAGATGAATCTAATGCCTGCTACAGTTCTCCAGCCTCAGCCTCCTTGGGGAACTGGGAAAGCTCAGCATCTGCCCCGGGCCTCAAGGAAAGACATGCTCTCTCCTTTTTCTTCTGGTCCTTCAACAGCCCCTTCCTGCCAGAAACTAGGGAGATCTGATGCTTGCTCTCCTTAAGATCCTGAAAGTCATAGCTGAGATACCCTCCCGAAGCCCCAGTATCTCCCCAGAGAATGAGCAAGGAGGTAGTCAACATGCTGACTTCTCAGCACAAGGCTGCTTAGGTAGGAGAGTGGATCTGAGTTAGCTCATCTCCTGGAAGAAGACTATGCTAGGTGGTATGGGAAACACAAAAGCAACTCCCCTCTCATCAGATAGCCAAGACCCTACTGAAGGAGACAAACATTGCTGATCTATCTCAGCAAAAAGACCTGCCTCCTGCCACAGGATGAGGCTCATGCACAGCAAATTTTAGCAATTAATGCTTGCTGGCCCATCACCTGAACAATCCCAATGACCAAACAGTGTGCTAGTGAGGGCCACCGAGATGGCACATGCAATTGCACTGTCCATAGCACAAGCATTTCAAACTCAGATCACTGTTCCTCGTTCCCAGAGAACAGAGTCTTAGTGCCACAAGCCACAGCTGCCTTGAGACAAAGCCGCACTCAGTGGTGTCTTGGTTTAAGGCCAGTGTTGGCAGACAAAAGGAAGCAGACCAGTTATCTGCATTTCCTAGTTTAACAAGCAGTGTTTCCTCCTCCTGAGACATCTGCTGAACCCTTGTAATATTTTCACTAGGGAAACCATCAGGAAAGCAAATTCTTTTGCTTCCATCGTATTTCAGCCTAGGCAGGAACCCACACTCAAGCAGGCAATGGGAACACGCTGGGCAGGAAGTCAAGATTCCTGGGTTCTTTCTCTGGCCAGCAACAGGCTGATTTGATACAAGCTTATAAGCATGTTAGGAAGAAAAGATGGACAGAAGGAGGCAAACAAAAGGGAGGGAGGCATCTGACTCATGGATATGCTATATCCATGAATACTACAGGAAATAATTTAAGTATTTACATAGTTAAGCACTTAAAGATTTAAAGATTGGAGCACAGCTGCAGGGTACTTACCTCACATGCACAGGGCCCTGGCTTCAATCTAGAGTTTTAAAAGGGGGGGGGGGTAGGATTTGAATTGGACTTTGAAAAAGAATATTCAGCCCTCTTTGAAGTCTGTCTCATTGTTCTATTGCTGTGAAGAGACACCATGATCACAACAACTCTAATAAAGGAAAGCATTTAATTGGGGCCTGCGTGTAGTTTCAGAGTTTTAGTCCATTATCAGCATGACAGCGAGCATGATGGCGGGCATGCAGGAAGACATGGGGATGGGAGAAGGAGCTGAGAGTTCTACATCAGAGCAGCAGGCAGCAGGAAGAGAAACACTGCAACTGGATTGGGCCGATGAAACCCCCAAACCCACCCCCCAGTGATGACTTCCTCCAACAAGACCACACCTTCTCCAACAAGGCCACACCTCCTAATCCCTCTCAAGTAGTGCCACTGCCTGCTGACCAAGCATTCAGCTATATGAGCCTATTCTTACTCAAACCATCACAAAGCCTTTCAGAACTTTGAGCCTGGTCAAAGGTAACTGAAAACATGGTAGAGGTTTGCAAACCACATTTAAGCCCCTAACTGAATGTGTCACCTTCATGTACCACACAAGCCACACCCCTGAGCCTCTAGCTTCCCAAATCTAGTATCTGAGACATTTCCTTTTCATTGTCCAAAGGTAGTAAATCTCCTTTCCCATAAATTCTATGTTCCCAAACATTCTTTGTTTGCCATTGTTAGAGTGTACCGGGGGCTTTATGCCCCAACTGTTGTCCCAATGAACTTCCTCATTTAGTTCCCACGAGCTGTGGCTGGATTGATGCTGAGATTCATCTGCAAAACCGGTCTGAGCAAGGGCTACTCAGCTTCAGTAGCCATGTAGCTATAACACTTTTCCAGGCTTTTCTAAGGTTAGCAACTGCATTTCACTTGCACAAGTATGCTATGCTTCCTGTGGGCTACAGGACTTTCATGGTCTGCCACCCACCTCTCTCCATCACCTTCAATCAGTTATTATCATTGTCCAAATATTCCCTTGGCTGCCTCAACCTCAATGAAGTGCCCACATTAGTCACTTTTCTGTTCTGATTAAAATAACATAACCAAATGCAACAGGGAAGAAAGGGTATATTTTATCATTTAACTTTCGATTCCAAAAGGATATACAGAAAACAGAGGGAGAGGTAAAAAGAGGAGAGAGAGAGACAGAGGGAGAGGGAGAGAGAGAGAGAGAACAGAAAGAAGCAGGCAACACTGTGAACCCTCAAAGCCCCTAGCAACTATTGCTTCAATAAGGCTCCACCTCCTAACGGTCCCATAACTTTCCCAAATGCTCAGCACCACATGAAGTCAGTAACTGTGAGCTTCTTTGTCCCTTCCTCACTCTTAACTCACTCAGATAGAATATGCTCCTTATTCTCTTAACTCACTCAGATAGAATATGCTCCTTAATCTCTTAACTCACTCAGATAGAATATGCTCCTTATTCTCTTAACTCACTCAGAATATGCTCCTTATTCTCTTAACTCACTCAGATAGAATATGCTCCTTATTCTCCTTTGTACTATCTGTTCGAGCCTGTCACAGACTAGTTGCTCAACGACTATTCATTGAGTGTCATGAACTACTGAAAGAATAAGCTAAAGAGGAGAAGCATGTTGCTTATATGTAATTAAAAAAGAACTTCTCATTCTTTATAGATGTTTTTAAAAATATTTACCCCAACTACTAGAATAAAATCAGAATGAATAATACCTAAATGTAAAGGCTGAGATTATAAAACTTTTCAAGCAAGGCATAGGTATAAATTTTCATCATCTTGGATTAGGCAATAATTTCTTAGATATGATACCAAGAGCAAAAAACAAATAATTTTAACTTCATCAAAATTAAAAATCATTGTGCTTCTAAGAGCACCAGTTAGAAAGTGAAGCGGTAAGAGCAGGATGGACAGAAGTGCTTGCAGAGCATGTCTTATAAGGAATGCATAGCTAGAAAATATAAGGAACCTTTATACCTCTCCAATTAAAATTGGCAACAGTGTGTGGTGGGCAAGCCATGTATGATGGGGCATGTCTTTAATCCCAGCACTTTGAAAGTAGAGGCAAGAGATTCAGGAGTTCAAGGTCATCCCAAGTACATATCAAGTTCCATGCCAGCCTCAGCTACATGAGACCCTGTCTCAAAAACAAAAGGGGGCAACAGATTTGAATACACATTTCACCAAAGAAAAATACACAAATAAGTACATGAAATTATGCCCAACCTCATTTATTATTGGGGAAGTGCAAAGAAAATCATATTGAAATACCATTGCATGGGCCAGGCATGAGAGTGAATGCTGGCGATCCTAGTATGGCATGCCGAGGCAGGAGGATCGTGGGCATTTAAGGTGAGCCTGGGCTAGATAGTAAGACTGTCTCAAACAAATAAAAATGAGAGAGAGAGAGAGAGAGAGAGAGAGAGAGAGAGAGCATGGTATGATTCTGCGTAAGAGGGACTTTAGTAGCAGGTGAGTTCAAACCATGGCGGTGACAGCCCATAGTGAGTGAGAGACAGACAAATATGCCATAGAGACAGATCTTTTTATTTTTTGTTTTTGGTTTTTCAAGACAGGGTTTCTCTGTGTAGCTTTGGAGCCTGTCCTGGAACTTATTCCATAGAACAGGCTGGCCTTAAACTCACAGAGATCCTCCTGTCTTTGCCTCCCAAGTGCTTAAGTGAAGAGTTTATTGAAAGAAGAGGGAAGGGCAGAAAAGTGACCAGTCTCTGGGGACAAGAGCAGAGACAGAAAGAAAGAAAGAAAGAAAGAAAGAAAGAAAGAAAGAAAGAAAGAAAGAAAGAAAGAAAGAAAGAAAGAGACAGAAAGACAGAGAGAAGGGGGATATGCAGATAGAGAAACAGGAAGAAGAAGAGAGAAGTAGGCAGAGTTTTGCCTCATTAAAGAGTCAGGGTACTGCAGGCCTGATGCACTCGATCAGGTCCTCAAGTGGTGGGGCCAGGCTCATCTGGGATGCTAATAGTATGCACATTTACAAATAACAATATCAGAAGTATTATCAATATTGATATCAAATATCAAATAACATCAATAATGATATCAAAACAAAAATCATTGTTTTCTTCAATGGTAATGGGTTTGTGTCCTTTTAGCTAGTACATGGAACTGACTTAGGTGTTGAGGAAAAGAATATGAAAAGGTCATAACTCACATAAATGAGTTCTAGATGCATAAATGTGTGCTGAGGAAATGGCTCACTGGGCTAGAGCATTTGCTATATAAGAACTAGGATCTAAGTCCACATCACACATATGACATAAAAAGCTGGGCCACACACACATGTGACCACAGCACTGTCAGGGACGGGAACAAAAAGACTGCTTAGGTTTGCTGGCCAGGCATTCCAGTTGTGGGGGAGAAAACCTTAACAGTGAGCTCTGGTTCAGGGAGTAACCTCAAGGAATAAGCTGTAGAGGGATAAAGCAGGACACTAGGCATCCTTAGAAATCTTTAACAGAAGCACACATACCTGTGTGTGTGCATTTACATGCATGCATACCTACACACACACACACACACACACCCCACACACCACAACTGTTGTAAGAGGAGTGGGCCTCATTCCCGGTGCCTGACTAGCTTAACCCCTGAAATAATTACACAGAAACTGTATTCATTTAAACACTGCCTGGCCCATTATATCTAGCCTCTTCTCGGCCAACTCTCACTCTTGATCTAACCCATTTCTATTAATCTGTGTTCACCATGAGGTTGTGGCTTACCAGGAAAAATTCTAACCAGTGTCCGTCTCAGGCAGGAGAAACATGGCATCTGCCACACTGCCTTCTTCCCAGCATCCTGTTCTGTCTACCCCGCCTACCTGATTTCTGCCCTATTAAAAGGCCAAGGCAGTTTTCTTTATTTACCAATGAAAGCAACACATAAAAAGAAGGACCTCCTACACCATTTCCCCTTTTCTGTTTAAACAAAAAAGAAAGGCTTTCACTTTTTGTTTGTTTGTTTGTTTTACTTGTATTTTTTTACATTGTTTTGTTTTATTTTTTCCATTCAAAAACATAATTAAAGAAATAAAATTTTTACCTTTCTTCCCCTTCTCCCGGTCCCCTCCCGCTACCCCCCCACCCCTCCTCCCTCCCCCTTCTTCCTTGAAAGAGGGCATGGTGCCCTGCCCTGTTGGAAGTCCAAGGTCCACTCCCCTCCCTCCCGGCCTAGGAAGGAGTGCATTCAAAAAGACTCAGTTCCCAAAGGCTTTCGCTTTAACATAGTAAAATTACATATAACAAAACAGTTATCAAGCAAGAACTACAGTTACCATATTTAGATCTATTTTATCTTTTATCATAACAATGGAAAACTATAACTATAACTATCTATCTATTCTTCAACTCCATCAAAGACTCCAGAAGGATATAATATTACCTAAGTAAACGAGAAGTAAGCAACTTCCAAAATTCTAGAAATGACAGAGACATCTCTCTGCCTGGACAGTCACCCAAAGTTCCTCTGTATTGTTGGGGCATCCATCTTCAGCCTATAGGCCCATAGTATTCAGCAGATTTTCCCATGAAGCAGGACATTTCAGAGACAGTTTAGTCACTTTCTTCTGTATCCTGCAGAATGTCTCGCAGACTCTTTCATGAATCAGGAAACCCGAAGGAACATCTCACCTTTAGGCAAGTTCAGCAGTCCTCTCTCTGCGGGTTCTTCATGTCCAGTTTATACAACAGTCCAGGCAAGAGCACTTTCTTGCCCAAATGGCTATTAAACTCCATAAGGAGCCTCTTCGATGCCCATCTTCCTCTTGAAGTAGCTGGTGCTGCCAGGAGCACACATGTCTCATTGTCTTATGAATCTAGCAAGAGACAAAAACACAAAGATTAAAGCACAATGTATAAATGTATAGATTTGAATTCTTAATTACTGAAACTTAAAAGGACAGAGCCCCAAATCCAAACAGCAGTAGAATGACTGCCTAGGCTGTCCTCGTCTGACTTGGTCTGGAATTTAGAGACAGTCAGAATCCTATCACCCTGGAATCTGATCTCTCAGACTGCAGGCTCAAGCTAAGAGACTCCAAAGCCATGCAGTGGTTTTTACCTTGACACCAACTCTAAAATTTATTGGCAGCTACGATAAAAAGTGCAGGCATAGAGAACCAGGTGTGGCCTAGATGACCCAAGTGAGAATCCTCATGGTGGCATTTCTCAAAAGTTAAAGGAATAGCCACACACTTCTGCTTAACAAACTTCAAAGTTATTCACTTCTTGGGCTACAGCAGGGAGCCAACGCTGAGAGAAAGGATTATCAACCAAACACATGCACAGCCCTTGCAGAGCTGGGCCATGGAAGGCCATGACCTCTGGCTCCAAGGTTCCCATCTCTGATTCTCTATTTAAAAAAATGAAACACCTCTCTATTCAAGCCAGGAACATCAGCAGGAATTTGTATCAAGACACAGAGAGAAATTCATTGCTAAAACGTATGCTATATTCATACCGCAATTTTATTGTTGTCTTGTTCTCTCTGTCCTTAGAGTCCTTCCTTGCAAAGAGAGGACATGGAAGCACCCTGTCCACATTCTCGCCACTGTGCCAGGGACCAGCTGTTGAGTCTAGGCAATCATGAGCCATCCAAAATTCCAAGCATGGCTCCAACAGAAACACTGCAGGCCAATCCCTGTGTGGTGACAGGTGCCTGTTGGAGACAGGAGGTCAGACTGCTGCCTTGACAAGTCAAGAACTTGTATCCCATGTTCATAGCAGTATTACTATGTGAAACAGCCAGAAGATGGAAACACCCAAATGCCCATCAGTGAATGAATACAATAAATGTGCTACATAAATAAACATAATTCGAATTTGAAGAGGATTTAAATTCTGGCATGTGCTACAAACTAGGTAAACCTTCTAAGACATTCAGCTAAGTGAAATAAGCCAATCAGAAAAGGACCAATATTAAATGAGTTTACCTCTATGGGGCCCTGAGAATAGAGAGATGTGTGGATGCAGAGAGTAGAATAGACTTTACCAAGTAGGTCGTGTTTGGTCGATAATCCTTTCCCTCAGTGTTGATTCCCTGCTGTAGCCCAAGAAGTGAATGAGTTTACTGCAGTGAATCTAAAGTTTCTGTTTGGAATGATGAGCAAATTTTGGAAATGAATAATAGTGAAGGCTATATAACAGGATGACTGTACATAGTGCTGCTGGATTATACTTAAAAATACTAGCAGTAAATTTCATTATGTATTTAGCATAAATCTTTTAAGTTGGGCTACAGAAAGCAATATTTGAACAGAGATAATCTGCTTTAAAGTGGTCTGTGTTGGGGTCAGGGAGATGGCTCAGTGGTTAAGACTTGCCCTGCAAGCAAGAGGACCAGAGGATCTTCACAACCTACATATGCTGGATGAATGTGGCAACTCAATTGTAATTCCAGTCTCTGAAGGGAGAGGTAGGGTATCCCTGGAAGAAGCTGGCTGGCTGGCCTAGCTGTATTGTAAGCCTAGGTTTACTTAAGAGATCTTGGCTCAGTGAATAGAACCAGGAAAAAAAAAACACATCCTGAGTGAAGTAACCCAGACCCAGAAAAATAAATATGGTATGCATTTGCTTATAAATGGATATTAGCCATTAACTAATTGATAACTACGCTACAATCTGTAGAACCAGAGCAGTTAGGGGAAGAGGGGAAGTCTAGGGGGGGTATATGGATCTCTCTGGGAGGGGTTTATAGAATTAATGTTATGGGAGACTGGGAATGGGTGGGGACAGGAGTGAGGGAATCAGGTTAGTGGAAAGATGGGGTGGAGGGAGAGAATGTGGGAAGAGACAGCTGGAATTGGGGGGCACTTGGTGATAGTGTGGAAACCTAGTGCAGTATAAAGGTGATCCTAATGATAACTCCTAATAATAAAAAATACAGAGCCTCAACTGGACATCTCTAGTCATCAGGGGAGGCTTCCAGTGGTGGGACTGGTTGCATTTGAGTTATTGGCCAAGGGTATCCCATGGAAATTCCCAAACAACCTATGCTGTTGCTAAGACAAATAGTTGCTCTCCACAGACTGACAGTGTCCCTCGTTGCAGAGGACAACACCCACACAAGTTGTTGTACCTGGAGAAGTGGAGCTGATGCCTACGTGGAGCCCTCCTCCCTACGTACTAGTCTCTTTGGTGAAGTGAAGGTACATTGTAGGCTACCAAAAGGGGAATAAATACAGACACTAATATCTAATTTGATTTAAAGCCCACTCCACAAGAAGGAACGCATGCCTGGCACTGCTTGATAACCAAGAACCAGAGACTAAATAGTCCAGAGACCTAGGATAAAACTAAACACTACTCGTCTTAAAAAAAAAAACAATAGAATAGTTACTGCTATGCTCATAGATTAGTGCCTTATCCAGTCATCATCAGAGAGGCTTCCTCCAGCAGGAGAAGGGAACAGATGCAGAGACTCAAAGCCAGACTTTAGATGAAGAGAGAGTATAAATGGGGGATCTCCATCAAATCCCCCCTCAAAGTTCAAAAAATCCCTTGGAAGAGGAGGTGAAAAGATTGTAAGAACCAGAGGTGATGGAGGATACCAGGAGGAACATGGCCATCTGAATCAACTAAGCAAGGCTCATATGAGCTCCCAGAGACTGAAGCAGCGAGCCCAGGGTACATGAGTCTGCACCAGGTCCTCTGCATATATATTATAGTTATTAATTTAGTGTTTTTATTGGACTGCTGACTGTGAGAACAAGTGGATCTCGAATGTGCCTGTTCTTGGGATTCTTCTCCTCCAGCTGGATTTCCATGTCCAGTTCCAATATGATAATTTTACTTTATCTTTTTATATTTTATTTTATCTCTCTTAGAAGCGTGTTCTTTTCTAATAGAAGTCACAAAGGGAGAGAATCCAGAGAGAGAGGAAAAGGGAGGAGAAACTGGGAGGCATAGAGGGTGGGGACACTATAGTCAGGGTATATTATATTAAAAAAAATCTACTTTCAATAAAAGAAAAAACTTATGAAAAATAGTGAGAAAAACTGAAATTCCTAACAAGTATATGCAAACCTTGATAAAAGTACTTCTTCACATTTAAGTAAATAGGTAAAGTAACTGTAAACAGTGTTGATTAAATAACTACTCAATTACATACTGTATCTGTGTGGCATAGCTATTATTTTGCAGTAGAGTTTCCGTACATAATGTTATATTCACATGTAATCTCCCTGGTAGAATGTAAGCTCTGAAAGCAAGAATCACGGCTGGCTCACCCACCATAGTACAGAAGCAATACTGTACTACAAACCCACTACAAACATGCAAGTCTTAGATGGAACATTGGTCTATCTGGAGAGTATCTGGAAGATATATGGAAGAGTATATGATAAAATATATTACATGAAATATATTACATGAAATACTCAAAGAATTAGTAAAAACATTTTTGAAAAAGAGACTTTGCTTCAAAGCAATGGAAGGGAATTCCTCTTAAGCCTTCACATGCCTACACACACATGCATACATTCATGCATACCACTTGAAAAAAAAGAAATAGACTATGTCTTTAATATGTATTTATTTAGTATCTTTCTTGAATTAAATTTTGTACTAGGTTTCTCAAGACCTATGCATGAATGCAAAATCTCAGGAATGGTCATTTCCCTAAAGCATTTGTCTGGCTGACTCCCGACCAGCGGAAAAACCAGCCAGACTCAGGATTCTTCTCGGATCACGCTTTATTGGAGAGCACTTGGTTGAGGCGGGAGGCGAGAGAGAGCGAGGTCTAAAATGGCAGCTGCTTATATAGGGAGATGTGATGCGACTCACGCCTTGATTGGCTGCTAAGTCCCGCTGGCACCAGAGTCCTCGGGATTGGTTAGGGACAATTAGGTTATTGCGCATGCGGGAAGCGCCTGGATGCTCAGTCCGGAAGCATTGCCAAATATGGAATTGTTTACCTCCAAACTGCGAGGATGCAAGCGTCATCTTGTAATGGCATTTATGCCTATGGCTCCCTGCAGTTCCCCCTTTTAGTTTAAATTCCAAGGCAGCAGGTAAGAGTAGAGGTCTGATCTCTGTTAAAATGTAGGACATATGTACCATCACTCATCCAGGCATCCTCCGCCCAGAGGGTAACAGACCCACCCGGTGCCTTTTACACAGAGATGGGAACTAGGGCATCTACCCATATGCACTCAGACTTGCTCTTCTTGTGACCAGAATTATCTGGCCACAAGTGCAGTGCTCAAGCCTTACACCCTGTGCCCAGAGACCTTCCGTTTTGCCACATACCTTTCCCAGTGCAATGGGACTGGAAGTCCCTTGGGGTGCAAAGGCTATGTGGAACAAAGCTAGGTGCTCTTTAAGGCAGAAAGCCATATCTGGGGTGAGGATCCACATTCCAAAGCGGCCAATGCTTGAGAAATTATAACCTTGTCCCTCCTGGTTTGGGCTCACAGGCGGCAGACCAACCAAAGGCAGAGTATGCATCCTCCCAGGCAGCAAGCCAACTTCCACCATATAAGGGAGGTCAAGCTGCTTATTGGTGGTAAAAAATCTAGGAAAGACCCATGCATTATGCCGGACGGGCATCGGTTTTGGGAATGCTGACAGGATCCCCCATCTCTGCTCCGTCATCCCCTGCCTCCACAGCGTCAGGAGCAGTGTCGTCCTCCAGAGGATTAGGCTCTTCCCCAGCACTCGCGGTGGCATCTCTGTTGACGGGTCTCGTCAGCCAGGTTGGGACCCAATGAGGCGCTTCTTGACCCTGCGGAAAAACACAAACAGCTCCCCCGGATCCCACCACAACCGGATCCGGTCCACACCACCCACCATCCACCACGTCTTTCCACACCACATCATTCCTTTCCATAGCAGGAGCATTCATAGCATGCCTATCAGCCGCCGTTTTTTCTGAATCATCCAATATTAAGAAATTTTTAAATGTAAAGAGTGCAAGGGAGACTCTCTCCCTGGGGGAGGCAGCCTCTGCTATTCCCCCTTTTTGTTTTTGAAGGATCTCTTTAAGGCTTTTATTAGCCCTTTCCACAATGCCTTGATCTTGTGGATTATAAGGCAGTCCCAATGTGTGTGCCACTTGCAATTGTGAGCAAAAACCACGAAAGCCATGGGACGTGTAGGCTGGACCATTGTCCATTTTTAGTCTGAGGGGTTTTCCCCATGCGGCCCAAGCCTCCAGGCAGTGAATCTTTACATGTGATACCTTCTCTCCCGCCAGCAAAGTGGCGTGGATGACACCAGAGCAAGTGTCCACTGACACATGTAAATATTTTAGCTTTCCAAACTCATTTACGTGAGTCACATCCATTTGCCATAGGGAGTTTGGC
>PVIU01008946.1:8324-79690 GCA_004026605.1 Ondatra zibethicus | reverse complement strand
GTGTGTGTGTGTGTGTGTGAGTGTGTGTGTGTGTGTGTGAGTGTGTGTGTGTGTGTGTGTGAGTGTGTGTATGTGTGTGTGTGTACATAAGCTCTCAACACATTTGAGAGAAACACTGGGAGGGGCAACTGCTGGATGATATGGTCAGAGCGTATGTAGTTCTGTAGAGACCACCAACCTATCTTCTAATGAGGTGGCACCATGCTTGAGAGCTCTGTCTCCTGGTCAGTGCTCAGTGCTGTGTTCTGGAGTCTGTCACTCCAAGAGGTGAGTGGTGGACTGCTGCTGTTGTCTTAATTTACATTTCCATGAGTACATATGATATGGATCTCAATCAGTGCTTGTTATAGGTTTCAAACAGCCAATGAGAATGAAAGTCTATTCTTGGAAGTAGACAAAGCATGAGGTTATGGAAAGATGTCTTGATGTTCCACTTTCTTCCAAGGAATGCCACCCAGTGGTAGGAGAGATTGATCTCTCACTAATGCAAGTACGCCAGAGAGGCAGAAACATAGCCCCTGCCAACTCTGTGTGCATTTCCAGCCTTCTCTGAGATCCCTTCTCTATTACCCATGATGACTCTGTCTTTCCAATAAACCCTTCTCTTGGAAACAGCATTGTTGAAGTTTCCATCCCCACAGGTGAGTGTGTCGGGGACTAATACCAACTGTGGAACATAGAGGACAACAGGTGAGTGTGTCAGGGAACTAATACCAACTGTGGAACATAGAGGACAACAGGTGAGTGTGTCAGGGAACTAATACCAACTGTGGAGCATAGAGGACAACAGGTGAGTGTGTCAGGGAACTAATACCAACTGTGGAGCATAGAGGACAACAGGTGAGTGTGTCAGGGAACTAATACCAACTGTGGAACATAGAGGACAACAGGTGAGTGTGTCAGGGAACTAATACCAACTGTGGAGCATAGAGGACAACAGGTGAGTGTGTCAGGGAACTAATACCAACTGTGGAGCATAGAGGACAACAGGTGAGTGTGTCAGGGAACTAATACCAACTGTGGAGCATAGAGGACAACAGGTGAGTGTGTCAGGGAACTAATACCAACTGTGGAACATAGAGGACAACAGGTGAGTGTGTCGGGAACTAATACCAACTGTGGAACATAGAGGACAACAGGTGAGTGTGTCGGGAACTAATACCAACTGTGGAACATAGAGGATATAATGGAAACTGAAAAGAATATTCAAGAATAACCAAGACAGCACCACAAGATTTCAGTGGGTTGCTGATGCTGCCATAATTGCTGATGCTGCAGTAACCCACTGCCTCTAGTGGACTCTGGTTATTTACTTTTCTCTGGCTAAATCTTTCTGCTGAGTTAAAATCAGTGTGTGTTAAGTAGAACCTTGTTTTCTGGGTTGTTTGGCACTGGATTATAGCTTTAAACCGTGCAGTCTTTGAGCTTGGAGCTCTAACCTCATTGTGCGGGAATTAGCTACTCTACTCATTGCTGTGGCAAAATGTTTTGCAGTAGCAACATAAAGACAGAGGATTTCTTTGGCTCAGGGTTTGAGGGAACACACCTGATGGAGTGGAAGGTCTGGCAGTTTTGAGTGTGAGGTGGCATCTGAACTAAGACAGTGCAGAGAGAAAATTCTGGCACTCAGCTAGCTTCCGCCTGCTTTCCCTTTTTGTTCAGTCTGGCCTCATAATGCACAGGGTGGTATGGTCTGTATTCAAATCAGGTCAAATTGACAATGAGGGTGAACCATCGCACTTGCCATTGCCCAGGCCTGGGACTTAATCCAGAGTCATTAGGTATTCTACACAAAGCACCAGACTGGCATTTTGGTGTAGATAGAAGTCTAAGGCCCTGTGCATACTCTCTAGGATATTATCATCCAGAGGGAGACAAGTATATAAGCATACCTTGAACTTTATTCTTTTATAAAAAAGCTTAAGTTGAATTTATTTTGAGGTTTGCGTCCACTTGGTTTCATCCTGTATGTTGTATTTTTAGAGGCTGTATGGTTCCCTCAAGAGAAGGAAGATACAGAAATAGCAAAGAAGCTCCAAGTCCGGGAACTCTGCAGGTGGCTGACATCTATTCAAACAAGAGGAAGGGAAAGAAGCCTCTGGACTCTGTGACAGAGCATCTGGTCCACAAAGCCTCTGCACCCTGCTCAAGCTGGAGCTTCTGCGAGCCTGTGGGGAAGCACCAGCCAGCACCGGCACGGGCACCAAGGAGCTGAAGAGTGACGTGAGTGCTGAAGGGGGAAGAAGAACAAGTTCTTTCTTCTCAGGGTGACCCACAGGAAGGAGATGGGAAGTCAGATCAAAGCTGGCTTGACACCTCTGTCCTGGGAAATCCTATCAGGTGACTACAAAGAAAACCTAAGGGGCCAAATTTCTGCTCATTGTCAAGAGATGGGAGGCATGTTGGGGGAAGTCCCTGACCACAGGCCAATAGCACAGAAGGTTGACAAGCTTCCTGAAAAAAAAAAAAAGAACAGCTAGAAAAAAAGCTTCAAACTCCACCTGGGGTGTCAAGAAATTTTACCTACTCTCAAGAGTCTTCCCTTTCCTGACGGAAGTGTAGACTATCTTGTGATATGGTATTTAGATTTCTTCTCTTGGGGTTGATGTTATTTTATTGTTTTAAAGGAAGAGCCTATGACAGAATGCAGGGTTTTTGTTGTTATTTAATAAACTTCCTGAAAACATTATAATGAGTTCTGATCTATGATTCTAATTAGAAAATCATGTCTCTAATTTTCAAATAAAGAAAGTCATACATCATCCAGTGTGGGATGCCACATCTTAACCAGAGACATTGCTATATGTTGAGAGTTGCTTGGAATAAGAAGTCTGTGCTGTCATTTCAAGAAGACAACATCTAGATGACTTGAAGAAGGTCAAAGAGAGCTAGCGTCGTACCTGTCAAATGAAGAGTGGGAGCAAACGTCCAATTTCCACCGTCTGTGAAATTAGAGAAATTATCATTATAAAAGCAACTCAGAGAATAAAACAGGAAAAAAAACACATCAGGATGTTAAAAAAATAAAATTAGAAGGTTTGATGGGAGTTGGAGAGATGACTCAGGGGTTAAGAGCACTTGCTCTTTAAGAGAAGCTGGGTTTAGGTCCCAGTGCATACATGGTACCTAACAACTGCCCATAACTCCAGTTCCAGAGGATCTGATGCCCTCTCCTGGCCTCTGCAGGCATCAGGTCTGCAAGCGGTGCATATTCATATATGCAGGCCAAACACCCCTGCACATAAAATAAAAATGAATCTTAAAAGCAGTAAGTTTAGCTTAAGCTACATATAGAGACACTATCTCAAAAATGGTAGATGGACATAAAATGAAAGTATAGTGTGATCTATAGCCTTCTTGAGCTAAAAGAGTCTTAAGAAGGAAATTTTCTTTTTTTATTAGATTTTTTTTTAAAAAAAAACCAGTCCAAATTCCCACTCTTTCCCCTCCTCCCATTCCTTTCACACACCCTCCCACCCCACCACTCTCTAATCCTAAGAGAGGGTAAGGCACTTTGCTTTGTGGAAAATCCAAGGCCTACTACAT
The DNA here is from genome assembly GCA_004026605.1 of Ondatra zibethicus. Lineage (NCBI taxonomy): Eukaryota > Metazoa > Chordata > Mammalia > Rodentia > Cricetidae > Ondatra > Ondatra zibethicus. The sequence goes on along the minus strand of PVIU01008946.1, from coordinate 76,144 downwards.
CTAGGCTGAGCAAGGTATACCTCCAAAGGGAATAGGATCCCCCCAAATCAATAAATGCAGTAGAGATAGATCCCAGTAATAAATGCCAGTGGCCCCTCAGTCTGCCCCAGGCATACAAGTGTCAACCACGTTCAGAGGGACTACCTTGGTCCTACTCTTGTTCCTTTCCAATTCAGCTGGAGTTGGTGAGTTCCCATTAGCTCAGGTAAACTGTTTCGGTGGATGAACCTTTCATGGTCAAGAAGGAAATTTTCAAAGGAAAGTATATGTACAAACATCAAAACTATAGTGACTTTGAAGCAATTGGGTTTTGGGATAACATAAATCTGAATAGGCAATTATAGCATGTATATATGTGTACATGTACAGATATATACATGTTGAGAGAGGGTATCATATATTTTGAGTCAACATCAAATTTGAAATATAGCTAAGGATTACCTTGAGCTACTGATGTGATCCTGGACTTAAAGACTTGCACCATCATGCAAGGTTGATGATGGACTGTGGATTGAATTCAGAGTGTTTAGCATGCGAAGCTATCAATCAACAGTAAAAATGTCTGAAGAAATCATAAGGAATCACATTATTAACTAAGAAGAAAAATACACATAACTCAGCATGTATATATATATATAGTTTAAGTGAAATTTTCTCATCTGGACTGACAATGATCCATCTAAGGTCAAAGATAACCTAATAAAACCCAAATAGAAAGCCCTCTCTTGAGCTATTGGTCAGGGTTGTCCAAGATACTCCCCAAACATAACACCATATTGCTATTGCCCTTGGTAGTCTCTCAGAGGTAGAAGGTAAGTCTCTATTGCTAAAAGCACAATGAACTTCAGAAACAGATCTTAGAGTCCCTTGAGCTGAAACTGAACTGAATGCTTCTGGTACCATGCAAACTTCCAAAGGAGGAAAGCAACCAACAGTCCTACCCAACTATGCTGCCCTTGAACCACAAGGACCGGCATGGGATGATAACCCTAAGAGTGCAGTAGTGGTGCACATACCTCGGAGGTTACCAACACCTCTCTAATTGGATTTAAGACCACTCAACAAGAGAGAACTCATGCCAGGTACTGGGAACCTAGCCAACTGCCCAAAGTCATCATTCCTGAGGAGAGCCTACAAACACCACTTTACCAAACGAGCACAACCCCTAACTACATTCTATATATTGTCCTTATACTACAGGAAACTGTAATCTTTACCCTTCATCAAGGAAACTTCTCTTTGCAACCATTACAGAAAACCACAACCAATCAAAATACAGAGCTGTGAACCCCAGTCCCAGTGGATACTTCCATAAAACAACCAAAGGCTCAGGAAACACTGAGGACTGTTTGGTGGTGGAAATATTGTAAGAGTCAGAATATCAGCGTTTGTTGTGAGGCTGTATCTCCTAGTGATGTCAGAAGCTATGTCCTTACAGTCTACTTTAGTCCACCAGCATGACTACTTAGATGTGAGATGAACAAGGACGCAACAACAGACATGCCAAAGTGGATGGAGGAAAGATCATGAGGTCTAAACACTACGCAAAGAATTGCAGACAACCAAGGGAAATTGAGAGCAGAAGAAATCATCTTCCTCAGGAAAGAGCATACCCTGGTTATTAAACACTAAAATGGTAATCCCTGGAAACTCTCATAAAAGTAACATTACAGAGACCAAGCAGGTCGTATTTAGTAATATATATATATATATATATATGTGTGTGTGTGCACGCACACACACAACAACAGCTAATGAATAAGGAGGCCATGTATTTGAAAGAGCAAGGAGGGTTTCAGGGAGAAAAGGGAAGGGGAAATAATTTAATCATATTATAATCTCAAAAAAAGAAGAAATAAAAAGATATTTTGTAAAACTACCAAAGGATTGAGTTTGTCATTTTGAAACTGCATTAGTTCATTTCCCAATGTTTTTGGCAACCAAGCATCCTTCTGTTTCCTTGTTTCCTTTTGAGGAATCTTATCACCTTCAACAGGTATAATTCGGGTGGGTGTCTAAAGATCTGCCACCAGTTACTTTTCTGATGGCCAACTGATCCACGGTCAGTCAATTAGACACACTTTCCTGGATCACACTGACACAAAGATGAAAATGTAAGCGTTAGACTTCATTCACTTCTTCCTGCACAGGGCCCTACGGGAAGGATGATGTCCACGGCCTGAGATCTGAAAGCGGCTGGGATAGACGGTCTTCAGTTCCTCAGCTCAGCTGTCCATCTGTGGGATCTTCCAGATTCCTTATATGTATTGTCTAAAAGATAAAATTAATCGCAGTTGTTTTTAAATACATGAACAAAGGACCACCAGCATTATATTTATACATCGAGCTCTTAGGACTAAAGACAGGGTCACTGGCTTGGCTGGAACAGGGCGGTCTAGGGTGCCAGTAGAGGCTGAGTCACATTAGCCTTGTCTCTTATTAGCTCGGTGATTTTTTGTAAGTTATTTACCCTCCTGAGCCTTACTTTTTTGTTGTGTATGAAATGAAGTTTGTCTTCTATTGCTGTCAGAATTAAACGAGTGAGAAAGGTGCATTTATGTAGTTTACTAGGTAGTTGTTACTAGGTAGTTGTTATTAAACGAGTGAGAAAGGTGCATTTATGTAGTTTACTAGGTAGTTGTTACTTGATATTAGGCATCAGTTTTTTTTACTGGCATAATCATTTGGGCACACAAATAATTCTTCCCAAGCTCTATTTTGCTGGAGTAAAATAAATATTCACTTTTCTTTGACTTTGTGGTCTTTGTATTAATGTTGGGAGCTCTGTTTTGACTGATAATTGCCTTAACAAGTTTGGGAAAGCAAAGCATATATGTACTGCAAATGAAATAGAGCAGGAGTTATGGAAATGGTTAGGAGGAGGGCGGTGCACTTGCTAGAGGTTTTCTATGGCTTAGGGTCTCCTGAGGGTTCATGTGCTGACAGGGTGGTCCTCAGTGCAATTGTTGGGAGATGGAACCTTTTGGGAGGGGCTGTATATGAGTCCCTTTGGTCAACTGGGGTCCTCCAAACATTTCAAAGAGAAGTGTGAGCCCATCTCCTTCAGGCTTTCTTTGCCAAGAGGCTCTTGGCTCCTCTCGGTTCCCCACCTTTGCCACCTGCTATCTGTCAAGGAGGGGAGAGGGTGGCAAGAACCAGCAGTGTTTCATTTGGAATTTTGGCTGCTGGAACTGTGAGCTAAATAGAGCTCTCTTCTTTGTTTCTTCTTTGCTTTTGAGACAGGGTTATGTGAAGTAACCCTGAATTTCTTGGTTCTTACTATGCAACCCAGGTTGACCTCAAACTTGCAGCTACTCTCCTGGCTCAGCCTCCTGAGTGCTAGAATTATAAGTGTATGATACCACGCCCAGCTAAGTTCTAATGTTCATCTACCTCAGGTATTTTATTATAATAAGAGACAAATACATTTGCCTAGTTCTCTTTCTGTTGCTGTGCCTAAACATTGGCTGAAACCAACTTGAGTGAGGAAAGAGTTTTTTTTATTTATGTCCTGACCATGGTCTGTCATCAAGGGAAGTCTGGAAGGAAGCAGAGGCAGAAACCATGGAGGGATGCTCCTTTCTGGATTGCTTTCCGTGGCTTGCTTAGCTTACTTTTTTATACAACTCAGGATTCCTTGCCCAGGAGCCTATACTGCACACAGTGGGCTGGGCCCTCCCTCCCACATCAATCAAGAAAAAAGCCCCACAGACATGGCCCAATCCAAGCTGATGGAGGCAACACCACAGTTGAAGATCCCCCGTCCCAGGTGACTCTCGTTTGTGCCAAGCTGGCAAAAACTAGAAAAACTTGCACATCCATCATGCAATGCTGCTTAAACTTTCTAACACCATTATAAAACTCGACAAATGTTCTAATTAAATATAAGCATTGCTCAGTCTCTAGGGAAAGTTCTTACCCATTGTCACAGTGCATCCCTCTCTGTACACGTCGTTTGAAGTTCAGAGTCTGAGGACTTTCGTTCTCTGAGAAGCAAACTTTTACCCTAATTGGAAATCACACCTGAGACTTAGCTACTTTCTCCAGTCTATTGTTTGGTGGAGGAGGGAAGGTTTTGGCAGTTTCATAGTATTTTCATGGCAGAGTTGAAAGTTAAGCAAGTTTTGAATTCATTTAATCAACTCCTACCTACCTGAATTAAAATGAAACAATGTAAATTCTCTAACTTTTCTCTTAATGATTTCAACTATTGCTAAGGTGTTTGCCTACCCATAAGAAAACATGTACTTGACTTCCTTAAAGTAGTCTATAGGGAAAAATCCAGTTTGAACCAAATGAATTCCACATTTTATCAACATCTTCCTAGTCACCAAGAATGAAGTAATCAAGTCGCAAAAGGAAGCCTTCACATAATATGCAACAAACTATATAAAAAGGAAAACAGTAAAATAAAACAGACTTATACACTGAAGGTTTCATTTTGTCCAAAAAGAAGTGTGCCTTCGCCAAAGAGACACAAGTCCAAAGCCTGGCATTTCCTTGTTTACCTAAGTGCATAGACTCATGCCACACAGTCTGTGCTAACAGGTAGGAGTTGGGGTGCAAAATGTCAGACTAACCTGTGGAAGCAGTGGAGCCTAAGGGTGGTCAATCAGGCAGTCAGCTGTTGTGATGCGATCAAGTTCAATAAGAGCTGGCCAAGGACAAGCTCCTTTAACAGGTGTGCCAATAGTGTCTGTAGTTACATTATTACTGGGGAAAGTGACCACTGATTACTTCACCCCTGGCAGAGGACAACTGACAGGCTTGTTCCTAGAAGGTTCTGGATCCTGCCTTGTGCTCTTTCCTCTACTGATTTTGGTTTATATTAATGCTGCAATAAGCCATTATCATGACTGGAATGTTTTTCTGAGTCCCTGAAGTGAAGTGAATTATTAAACCCAGGCCTGGTCTTGGGGTTCTGCTAACTTGTGGTCGGTTAATGAAAATGGTCTTGAGGACTCCTAGGCTTCCAGAATGCTAACAGATTAGACTAGACTATTCCTCTCCTAGAAATGGCCAGGTCTTGAATGCATTGATAATGGTTTCCCCAAGGGAAATACAGTATAGGAGTACAAGTATGGATTACACACACACACACACACACACACACACACACACACACACACACACACACCCCTTTTATATGTGTATGCGTACATATATGGGTGAGTGAGTATATATGTCATGGTGAGTGTGCAAATGTGTGCCTGTGCATATGTGAAGGCCAGAGGAGGGGGTCACACTTTGCCTAGTTATTTCAAGACATGGCCTCTCTGTGCAGCAGAAGCTAGTGTTTTTCTAGCTAGGCTGGTAGCCAGCAAGCCCCACTGGTCCTCTGGTTTGTATCCCCTCAGTGTGGAGGAACAGGCATGCACTGGGCTACGCCCACCTTGTTACATAGTTGCTGGGACCTGAAATCAGAGACAAGGATCTTAACTGTTGTGCTATCTTTCCAGCCCCAAATCAGCTTTTTACTCCTGACTCCGCATGAATCCTGAGCTGGCAAGAGGGTCTAGTGGGTAAAGGCACTGTGCCACCAGACCTGATGACCTGCCTTCAGTCCTCTGGATCTGCATGGGAGGACGGAACAGGCTCCTAATGAATCCTCTGCCCTCCACACTCCTGCAGAAAGAATAAGGCTTCCTCCCCTCCACTGTGAGCTGAGAGGTTAGCTAATGTTCCAGACAGCTTTTCTCACCTAACTTCTCTGCAACTCTTAAAGCTATAGTACAGGCACATAGCAAATGCTTAATAAAAACATACTAATTGGTTGAAATTAGGATATAAGCAAGTATTTTTCAACACAACTTTCCATCTTTCTTTAGTAACTCTATTTCAAGGACCCAGTGACTGCTTTCCCCCTTCACTTTATTTTATTTTTTAAAAGAAAACAAGCTATATTTTCTCAATTTACATACCAATCCCAGTTCCCACTCTCTCCCACCCTCCCATTCCCTCCACCTTCTCCCCCATCCCACCCTCCATCCCAGAGAGGGCAAGGCACATTGCTCCAAGGAAGGACAAATGCCCTCCTTACTATGTCCAGGCTAAGTAAGTTATCCATCCAAAGAGAATTTATTCTAAAAAGTCAGTACAATCAGCAGGGACAAATCCTGGTGCCACTGCCAGTGACTCTGCAGTGTGCCAGCCATGCAACTGTCAACCACATTCAGAGGGTCTAGCTTGGTCCTATATTGGTTCTTTCCCTATCCAGCCTGAGTTGGCGAGCTCTCATTAGCTCAGGTAAATTGTTTCAGTGGGCGTCCCCATCATGGTTTTCTTGAGCAAAGATACACCTTTAAGTCAGGTGATTATCAACACCCGCAGTCCCTTTGTAAACTGATCACTTTAATGCATAAGCATCATGTTTTCGCCATATCCCTCAAATTATCCTTATGGTCTTTAAAAGCAAACAGTGATTACAAAAGCTCTCTAGCCTATGGGATTTATGAGTCAAATTGCGGGGAAAACCTGACTCCGTGTGGACTTCCACTCTGTACGTCACGCTTCTTCCGCAGGCTCAGCCGCTATGAGGTCAGGCGTGTTCCAGGAGCTGAAATAACGTGGGGGACACGGATCCAACACTTACTCATAGTGAGTGGAAGAAATCTGTGTGAAGGTCTGGAGGAGATAAAGGGTTGTGAGTGTCAGGGATGTGGCTGCTGATGCAGGGGAAAAGGGCAGCCAGGATGTAGGTTTGGTCTTAACTACTGACTCTGCTCAGAGCGGGGTCGCAGGAGATGCCGTTGAAGTCTTGCTGACACAACCATCGCCAGTTTTCAGAAAGAAACTCTAACTGAAAGGAAAAAAGAAAGTTTGCAGTCCCTCTGTTTTAGTAGTGCAATCACACCTTGACTCCTGGTGGCTTTGCAAAAGTTTTGAAGGATACCACGGTGGTGGGTGATTCTACAGGTTCAGCGTTGGCCGGATTAGCAAGGCGTGAAACCTCTAGTTTGCATGTACAACAGAAGGTGTTTTACAGGCAGCAGAGAGAGAGATTTCTTTGCGAAACTGACAGGACAGAAAAGGTGAGAAAAGGATGTCCTGTTGGAGTGACAGTGTTCTAAATCAGAGACTCCTGTGTCCCTTGAGTGAAAACCCAAGTGGATGATTCACTTCCCATGTGGGACGTCAAGACCAGATCGGCAACCTGCCTGAACAGGAGCCAAATGAAGGATGAGACCATTTGTAAATATCACCAGGAGTTTGAAGAAGGGGACAACAGGGCATCAAGTGGAATACCGTGCATCGTTCCAGGTCCAGAGTCCTGGCGGTGGGGCAGTGTGACATCTTTTATTTCCATACAACATTTAAGCAAAGAGATTCTCTCTCACACACACACATGCATACACACACACATACACACATGCATGCATGCACACATACACATATCCACACGCACGCACACACATGTGCACACATGAACGCACACATGTCTGTGAAGTCAGCTGGAAGGCCTCGCCCAGGATCCCACAGCTTTTACTCTCAGTAAAGTGGTCAAGTGTAACTCCTCTCTCACCAGTTCTGCAGGAAAAAACAAGCTACAAACCCAAGCTTTATTGGATTTATCTATTTCAATTTGCATATCTAACACAGAAATTAGAAATGCATTCAATAAGTTTTAGTAGACCGCGATCAATTAGGAAGTGGGCCAATTACAGAAAATATCTTGGGGTTTTAGATCCAGCTCTTCATTAACTAGCTGAATGAATCTAAACATGCCACTTTTATTTTTCTGAGTCTTCACGTAAATTGAAGGGCTAGAACGTTGCAGCTTTGGCAGTTCCACACTTTTGTGTTTCATCATGACACCAAGTGTTATTAGAGCCCAAGTTTCAGCCATGCAGTTTCTAACCTGCACATTTGACTGAGCTGCAGGCATAGCTTTAATATATACTCACTAGGAATTCTTAACTTACAAACAGTGGGGTACAGACAAAGCCCTATGATGGATCCCACAGTTCTTTAAAAGTATTTTTTAATTTATTTATGTGTTGGGGTGGGGCTAGGAACTCTCTTCCACTCTGTGGGTCCCAAGATTCGAACTCAGGCACTCAGGTTTGGCGGCAAGCACTTTTACTCACAGAGTCATCTTGTCTGCTCCCTGGTTTTTTCTTTTTTAATTCTTCTCTCCCAATACTGTATTCTACTGGAAATAATTGATATACAGATAGAAATAGCTTTGACATTATTCCAGAAAACTTTCAATATTCCGTCCAGAGACTCAAGGTTTGAATATTGGCTTCTAGCAGGGATGGAGTGGCAGCAGCGTGACGGAAGCCACTGATGGGTTTGGACTTGTACACTGTGTCGCCCTCAAACATCATCTCTGGTCTGCTTTCGCCTTGGGGAGAGTGACGGCAGAGCCTGGGCCCAGTGTTGTTCCCATGCTCCTCACAGCTCAATTTGGAAGTCAACTCTGCAAATTTCAGTTTTCTTTTATTTTTTATTACATTTAAAAATCATAAATATTTTCTTTTGCTTTTCTTATAGCTTATTAACTGCATGTTTGCTTATTAACTCTTTTCCCCATTTCATTGGAAATAGTTTCTTTTATATTATACACTATATCCTGATTACAGTTTCCCGTTCCTCTACTACTCCCACCCTTCCATTCCAACTGGTTCCACCCCCTTTCTGTCTCCCATTAGAAAAGAACAGGCTTCTAAGAAAAAAACAACCAAACATTACAAAATAGAATAAGATAAAACAAAAAAAAAATCACCACATAGAGGTTGGACAAGGCAACCCAGCAGAAGGAAAAGAGTCCCAAGAGAATCCATGAGTGTGGTGTAGGGGTTCCTTCTGTTTGTGTGCTGCTTTCATTGGATAATGAATAAAGAAACTGCTTTGGCCTAGCTGATAGGATAAAACTTAGGTAGGTGGAGTGGACAGAACTGAATGCTGGGAAGAAGGGCAGAGTGAGAGAGGCCATGGATCTCCTGCCTGAGATGGATGCTGGTTAGAACCTTGCTGGTAAGCCACAGTCACATGTCAATACAAAGATTAATAGAAATGGGTTAAATTAAGATATAAGAATTAGCCAATAAGAAGTTAGAACTAATGGACCAGGCAGTGTTTAAATGAATACAGTTTCTGTGTGATTATTTCAGGTGTAAGCTAGCCAGGTGGCCGGGACGGAACAAAAGGGCCTGCTATGCATGCAAAATGAGTGTCAAAGACCTGCTCAGCTATAGTGTATATACAAAGGTGTGGTCCCTGAGTAGGCCCTGTACTTGCTGCTCCAGTCTCTGTGAGCTCATGTGAGCTTTGCTCGGTTGATTTAGAGGGCCTTGTTCTCCTAGTGTCCTCTGTCCCTCTGGCTACTCCCTTTCTGTCTCCCCTTTCTCAGGGTTACTTGAGCTCTAAGGGATTTCTGGATGGAGACATCCCACTTAGGGCTGTGTGTTCAAGGCCCACCCCATAATGTTTAGCTGTGAGTCTCTGTATTTTTTCCATCTGCTGCAAGAGGAAGCTTCTCTGCTGATAGATGAGCAAGACACTGATCTATGAGTATAGCAGAATGTCATTAAGAATCATTTTACTGCTACTGAATAATCCAATTAAAAATGGGATACAGATTTAAACAGAGAATTCTCAATAGAGAAAACTCAAATGTCTGAGAAACACTTAAAGAAATGTTTAAGATCCTGAGCCAGTAGGGAAATGCAAATCAAAACTACTTTGAGGTCTGTCTTACACCTGTCAGAATGGCTAAGATCAGAAGCACAGGTGACAGCTCATGTTGCCTAGGATGTGGAATAAGAGGAACACACACCCATTGATGCTGAGAGAGAGAAAAAATACTTTTTAAAATTAATAAAAAGAATAGAATGGTGCCGGTATTAGCTAAGGAGGCATGATGCTGTTTCCTAGCATCGAGAATAACACTCATTTCCTACAAACTGGAGGGGATAAGGTTCGAAATGAAAAAAAATTGAGGGCAAATAACTCACTATAGATTTTTTTGTTTTGTTTTGTTTTTGTTTTTTTGAGACAATGGTTCACTGTGTAGCCCTGGCTGTTCTGGAACCCACTCTGTAGACTAGGCTGACCTTAAACTCACAGATATCCTCCTGCCTCTGCCTCCCTAGTGCTGGGATTAAAGGTATACACCACTATCACCTGGCTAGACTTTTTTAAATTTTTTATTTGAGACAGACTCTTATGATTCTTGTACTGACCGCAGCAGAAGGTGACCTTGAACTGCTCATCCTACCTCCACTTCCACCTGCATTTCGTGCCTGTTTTAAGCCAGGGTTGTGTGCATGCTATGCAAGCAGAATTCTACCAGTTGAGCTACATCTCCAACCATCAAAGCACATTCTTGGATAAGCATTCAAATGCATATTTGTGTGTGTGTGTACATGTGTGCGTTCATGTGTGCACATGTGTGTGTGTGCGTGTGGATATGTGTATGTGTGCATGCATGCATGTGTGTATGTGTGTGTGTATGCATGTGTGTGTGTGAGAGAGAATCTCTTTGCTTAAATGTTGTATGGAAATAAAAGATGTCACGGAAGCAATAAAACACTTTCTGATTGTAAGGAAATCAGCCCACAGTGGGAAAAGACATGGAGAGATGCCTCCTGTATGAGACTGGGGAATCGAGAGTCCATGGGAAACATAAGCAGAGTGCTAGCCCAGTACAGATGATGTGAGAGCGATCTGAAGCTGGAGGCTTGGGGAAGAACTCAAGGAGATGACTTTTCATCTGGACCAAGATAACTGGGTACCACTCTGAGGTGCACAGATGAGAGGAAAGGGAGCACAAGGTCAAAGGAACTGCACGAGCAAGATGTAGTGTGTCATTAAAGGACCAATCGCCCATTCAGCATTTCCAAATAACAATAGATAACTTTTATTGAGTGACTATTGTGAATTATTATCACTTTCCATGGATCATTTGATTGAACTTTTTGACTGAAGTCTGAAAGGAAATACCAACATTAAACTTTCTATATAAATGAGGAAACAGAGTCACAGATCATAAAGATGCTCACTCAAGATCCCACAGCTCGAATGTGAAGCACTGGAGTCTGTACCCACAACTGCTATGGGCTAATGAATACAGGGAAAGTAGAAATCCAAGTGGGATGGCACCAAAGAGCAGAGGGCTCTGCCACCCTGAAAGGCTGGCTCTCAGATACACTATCAAAGAAGGAAGAGGAACGTTCTTGTTTGAACTTGAAGGGGGGAATGCTTCCCAGTTATTAATGGTTATTTTGTGTGTTTAGTGCTGGACTATTCAGTGTGGTGGCCTCAACCACATGGGCATTAGAAATATGGCTAGTTCTGAAGTGATTTCCTCTGTGTGTATAAGATGCATGCCAGGTTTTAAAGATTTTACGGCAGAGGAAGGGAAACTCACTCATGTGTCTTGATGCACACGTTACTTTAGATACGTTAGTTGAAATACAATATTTATAAAACTATTCATGCATTTTTACTTTTATTAATGGAGAAACTGAACAATTCTATCTTACCTATGTTGCCGTCATTTTATTCACTCTGGGCAGTTTGACCTTGGGTGATTTAGAACTTGTGGTAGGTGTTTTACTAATGAACTCTGATGAAGGGCTTCCTAGCCACAGTGGTTTTTTAACTGTATGCTTTCCTTGCTTTCTGGTCATTTGCAAGAAAACTTTAAAGAAGGCTTCCCCTTTGCAGGGGTTTGAGAAGCCCAAGAGTTTCCCTTTTCAGCTGTTCCCAACCACAAACAAACGCTCAACATGCTCTGCTCTGTGGACAAGGAATTCACATCGCAAGGGCCGAAAGGGGAGATGTCAAAACAATTTCCAGTCCCGAACGGTGTACAGTTCAAAGGATCCCACAAGAATGGCACAGGTGGGCACAGTGGGTCTGGCTCATCGTCAGAGAGCCCAAAGAGTTGAAAGGAAACTCTAGCTACAACCCTGACATGCCACAAAACCAGAGTTATAATGCAAAGTAACTTAGCTTCCCCACCTATCTGTCACCATCTCATCTTAAAAAACGTGTGAAAATACGTAATCCTGAGGAGCCTTCGATTAGGTATAAATACTGGCAGAAAGAGAGGTGCAGAGTATAGCTCCCATCAGCCCATCAACTACTAGAGAAGAAAAGCCAGCCGAGTCCTCTGGACCCATTGACTTAATACAGGTGCTCCGGACTCTTACTGCCTTGGCCTTGCTTGGAGACAATGACTGCAACACATTGCATCTTGGCTTTGTTGCTCTGCCTCACGCAGGCCATTTCTGACTGCGAGAGCACACCCATTAAAGAAATAGAGAATCTGAAGAAATATTTTGTAAGTATGACCTTGTATAATGCTTGTATTGAAAATGACTGGCGTTGACTTGCCGCTGTCAACACTACAGTGGCGCCTCTGGTCCACAGTCATTTTGAGAAGACGGGGTGTTATGTTGCTATTTGCCGGTGAGGAGCTTTTTGACTTAATGATCTTGATATTGATTTGATTTCGTTCAGTTTGCTATAGAGACTGACAATCTTCCCAAAGATGGGCAGAGTATGAGTAACAAACATACTTATCATTTTGTGGTTATTATTTTGTTAACATTTACTCACGATAAGAAGCATTCTTATCCTCATGGTTGGCTATTCATTTCTCATTCCTCAGACTACTGTGAAAGTGATACTGAGAGACAAATATGAGAGATGAATATTGCCACTAAAAACACTCAGGGAAACATCCTACCGCTTAAAAGGAACAAAAGGCAAAGTTCTTAAAGTTTCTGCTTAAGAACGACCCCTTGCATATACTTTTCTCTAAAGAGTGAGTTTTGAAATTCTACAAGTGAACTATTGCTGAAACTAGCCACTTACTGAGGCCTGAGAGGAGTTATGTTTCTTAGAGTTTTACATTTTTTCTTTTGTGGATTTCCTTTCAAATTAACTAAGGCTAATGAACATTTTTTTTTTACTCTTACAATTTTATAATTTGTCTCGAATGTATGCTATTATACACATAGCTGTTATCATAATGTTCAAGTATTCACAGCCAATTTTATCCTCACAGTGCAAATCAAAGTGTCTCACACGTGTGTGGAGCTTTCTTTTAAAGCAGCTGTTAGGACCTGAGAGTGCAGACGATGTCACAGACCCTGTGCCATAAGGGGGCAGTGTGCACAGTGGGATTGATTTCATGATTTTTTTTTTCTATCTCTCTTGAGAGCAACTTTCTCTAGCTCACTGCAGCTATTTGGGGTACTTGATATCTCATCAGCTTTTTTGAGTTTATTTGTGGCCTTGCAATTCAAGATTAGACTAGTAAATGCTAAAGCTGAAAGAATGAAATGGTCCTTGGCTAAATCTAACATGGAGCCTTTTGGGGATGCTTGTTAGAAGCAAATGGAGGGCTGAGCAGGAAGCCAGCAGTTATTGCCAGCACCGAATTTAATGAGACTCAATAGATATTTTCGGGGCAGTTGGTGAACTAATTAATTACAAATTAAATTTCCTCTTTTCCACAGAACTCGAGTAGCTTTGATGTCGATGATGGAGGGGATCTCCTCTTTGATATCTTGAAGAACTGGCAAGAGGTAAACTGATATTCCCCTTTGCTCATTTTTCCTGTTGTTTCTCACGGACCGGCTCCCATCAGACTCTCTTTGTGCTCTTGTTTCCCAAGGATGGTGACACAAAACTCATTGAGAGCCAGATTATCTCCTTCTACTTCAAACTCTTTGAAGCCTTGAAGGATCACGAGACCATCCAGGACAGCATAAATACCATCAAGGCAGATCTGATCGCTAACTTCTTCAACAACAGCGAGGCAAAAGTGAATGACTTCGAGAAGCTCACTAAGATTCCGGTGAGGCAACTTGTTGTACTAATGGAGTTTTGTGCTGTATTGAATTAGCACAGATGATAGAAATTGGCTACTGAACAGTTGATAAAGCTGGGAGATGAGGCCCTGTCTTAGATGTTTCCTCACTACGGGCATGCTGGGAGGTACTTTGTCAACTTTGGAAAAACACAGACATTCAAACCATTGCCCACACGGCGGATAAACGGTGTGAGGAGGAAGCAGCCGAGGGGAGCAGTGAGCGGAGCCCCTGTGGTCCCCCTGGGCGTGTGATGGAAACTCTCGCTTAGGACGGGAGGTTGTGTGTTAGTGGAAAGAGCAGTGGGAGGGAGCGAGAAAGCTGTGTGCTCTCCTACTCCCAGCCAAGCCACAAGGAACTGTGACTTCGGATGACTCACACGCCCGGCTGTGCTGCCGTTTCCTCATCTTGATAGGAACCAGCTGGGATCACTACAGAAGCTCAGTCAAAACCAAACCAAACCTGCACAGTGCCATAGGTAGAAAAAGAGGATGAGAGACGAGAAAGTAGTGGAGCCTCTGGGGAGACATCTGGGTGTCCTACCCCTAGTCTCTGGTGAGCCTCTCATGCTATACAGTCCAATTTGTTTTTAGAGGAAGGAATGGTAGACATCCTTTGTTAGGGTTGCTTTGGATGTCTTATGAACTTTCAGATAAGGAGGTGTTTCAGCTATTCCATACTTTATATCGTGAAGCCACCCTAAGCCTTTATGGCTTCCAGGATCAGAAAGACAACCTGAAAGCATGAAGACAAATCTAAATTTTCTAATTTTTATCCTGAAGGCAAAGGCATTCTAAATGGTAAAGGGGCTCAGATGAAGGGACAGGCGACTGCTGTGTTTTGTGGCCTTTTTATTTGTGGCCAGCTTTCAGTCTACCTGACTCCTGCGCTGTAGCAGGGGCTGGAAGGCGGCAGCGCATCTTAGTCCATCAACTAGAGATGGATAAAGTCACTTCCATGTCGGACTTGCTGTACAGCTATGGCTAAGACTCTAGGATTCTTGGCAATGTTTTAAGAACTGGGAAATGAATTTGTCCTCACAACACAGTTGGTAGAAACTTGTTATTCCTAAGGCCTTGGAGTAACTCTCTGGAAACCCTGGGTGTTGTGCTTCTTATGGGTGATCTTGAGCAAGCTCTTAACTCTTGTCCTGTTTTGGTGCACCGTCAACACGTTTTAGGAACACACACACACACACATGCGCAACTCTGAATCCTTCTTGGAAGTGTAGCAAGGAAGTCAGAGTATTTCCAGCATTAGAAAAGCATACAAATGGGCTTCATTTTTATTAAGCACGAAGTTGCCCAAGTGGCCATCCTGCTACGAATGGAGAAGTTGTTTAAATAGTTAAACAGATGGTATAGAAGGCAGAGAACAGGAAATATTGCTGCACCTCCAATAACAGGTGCTCATTGTCAGCAAATCGATTAGTACCAATCTGAATAGGATTGGTGTTTATTTTTAATCCCACCCTAGACATGATGACACTGGTCTGATTTGGGAGAAATCTAAAATGATACTTTTCATTTATTTTGGACTTGGGTTTTTTTTCCCTTAGTACTCCATTTGTGTTGATAACTCTCAAACTATGGCTGGTATCTGAATCTCTTGAAGGAACTTAGCTTCCAAGGCATGGGCCTTCTCCTTCATGCACCTGGGTCTCTGGGCTCCTTGGTAGATCTCCAAAGCATTCTGCCATACCAAGGGGAGCATTGACCACAGGAATTTTTTTTTGTAGTCTAGAAAGGACTAAGCAAACATAAGGTAGTAGATGTTGTAGATAAGAAGATCACTCACCAATCACTTCACCAGAAAGCAACTTCCAGGAGATTAAGTGTCTGGTTCAGGTTTAGGGTCACTGCAAACTCACTACCACCCCCATTCCAGCCAGGAGTCCATTTTGAGATTTCTGTAGTGGTTAAGTTAGCAATAGATCCGTGATGTAACCCATCCCATTCCCTCTTGTACAACTTAATGACCCCTGTAATCTTAACCGCTGACGGAGTGATTACTACAAATGACAGGATTACATTGCTATACAGGATTGCTTTTCTTCAAAAGAATATTTCTGTTTTCACCGGTCATGGTGTTAAAAGAAGAATATCCCGATAGCTTGCATGCTTGGAGTTAATTCCATTTTTTCCACTGACAGGTAAATGACCCGCAGGTCCAGCGCAAAGCTGTCAATGAACTCGTCAAAGTGATGCACCGACTGTCACCAAAATCAAGCCTAAGGAAGCGGAAAAGGAGCCGGTGCTGTTTCGGGGGTGGAAACCGGCCCAATAAGAACAATCCTGCCAGTGCTGTTTGAATTATAAATCTAAACCTATTTATTAATATTTAACATTATTTATATGGAAAGTATATTTTTAAGACTCATCAACCAGAAAAGTATTTATAATAGCAACTTTTATGTGATGAAAATGGATTTCTATTGATTAATATATATGTTATTTATAATTTCTGAATCCTCAACTCTCTCACTTGACCATTTATTCTCCCTGAATAATTAACAAAGACTGTGTGATTGAAAGGTTGCATCTCAGGGGCCAGTTCTCCAGTTGAAAGGACGCAGTGAGGTGCTGCTGACTGAGAGCTTGTCTGCTGCGCCCGCCCTCATAGCACTCAGACAGCACTTCAGCGTGTCAGGCAGCGCAAACCGTCCCTCGAGGAAAGCCGTTTCTCCCACCTGGTGCTTCTGAATACTGCTGAAAGCTGGGACTGCACCCAAGTGGCAAATAACTCACTTGTTTGTAGTCCTTTACTCTCTAATATGTAGAAATAAAGTGTCCTTTCACAACTATTCACGCTGTGTCGGACTTCTTCTGTGAGGCGGCTCGGATGAACGAACTACCTACTGATGAATGGGAGGGAAATAAGCCATTTTTAGCCGTGGGAATCTTGGAGCTGCATTGAGTCCCATTAAGTGTGGTGCTTTTCTCTACTAACAACTGGCTGGGGTTTTTTGCTGCTCTGGTTGGCAGCTATTTAAATTTTCTTTCAAAGAGATATGTCTAATTACATTGCCATTCAACATACAGCTCTTGCAGTGGGAAGTATCCAAATTGCTTAGCCTGGCATTTGAGTTTGTTTCTGTTCTGTCTTCCACACTGCCACACTAGCGTTCCTTCCTACATTTGCTGTGGGCAAACATCATGAGTATATGTCTTAGAGTTTCTATTGCTATGAGAAAATACCATGACCAAAAGCAACCTGGGAAGGAAGGGACTTATTTCACCCCTTAGATTATAGTTCATCGCTGAGGTAAGGCAGGGCAGAACTCAAGTCAGGAAGCTGGAGGCAGGGACTGTATTGGATGCCATGCAGGAACACCACTCACTGGCTTCCTTCTCATGGCTGGCTCAGCCTGTTTTCTTATACAACTCAGGGCCATTGGTCCAGGAGTGGCACTGGCCCACACTATAGGCTGTGGGCTGGGCACACCTATAGCAATAATTTAGAAAATGCCCTACAGGCTTGCTCACGGGCAATGTGATGGAGGAAATTTCTCTGAGGTTCCTCTTCCCAGATAACTCTAGCTTGTGCAAAGTTGACAAGCTAATAGGCATAGTGTGGCAGAGTTTAGCTCTAGGGAGAAAAGCCTGGACTGGAACTAAGCTTGAGCCACTGTAAGCAATGTGACACTTAATAACTTCTTTAATATTTTCTAATCTTTCATTAACTTATTTGAAAAAGGAATAGGTAAATGTGAGTCTTCCTCACAGCATTGTGTGTGAATTCCTTCTTTCATACAGTTGTAATTTTTTTTTTGTGGTACCTTATTAGTGTCTAGGTAGTGAGATACTTTAGTCCACTAAAAATACTCAGGGATCCCTACACTTGGGGAACTTGAACAACTAGGAAACAGACAATGAATAAAATACATTATATTCACTCAAGTCGAATGGTTGTTTTGAAAATGCTTGTTGCTATGGGAAAATAGAACAGAGCGGGATGGACGAAATAGGCTCTCAGTGGGATGAAGTGAGCAGTACGGAGGTTTCAATAGGGCAATTGCAATTTCCAAATCAAAGGAAAACCACGTGAGGAGGAATTTGCAATGGTGATACCCACTTAGATTCCAGGAAATGCAACTACCCTCGCAAAGGCTTTGGAGTGAAGATTATTCTGGCCTGAAAGAAGAAACCGCAGCCCTTCAGGGCAGTCCCAAAAGATGGAGGAGGGGACAGCAATCACCACAGGAGGAGGTGAAGTGTGGCTTTCTGTGTGCCTTTCAAGTACCAGGAAGTTCATGATGTAACGACTTACATGTGCTCTGGGTTGTGAGTTCCAGAAGACCCTGTGAACCAGCACAAGATGGTCTTACAACGTGCATAGCAATGTGTTATGAACTTGAATTTATAATCACTTACATAAACAAGAATGATGGGCAGAATGAGATGATTTCTGCTGGCTTCAGGACATGCAGGGGTGGCATGATGAGGAATAGGAAGGGATGCAAGAGGTTAGGTATCATCCCACATGGTAGTACTACATGGAACAGTTTGTGTCAAGGGGTCGTTTTAGTCCTGGACAATATTCAGTGGTTATTGTACTATTATTTTGTAACTGAGGAACAGGACTGCAACCTGATTGCAAAACTTTAAAATCTTGTAGGCAGCGAGAATGAAAAGAAAATTAGACTAATGTTGACATGGCTGTGATGTCCATGAAACACTGCTGGTTAGATAGCAAACTGATTGATGCAGACTTTAAAGCAACTGCAGATGGAAAGTTACTGTGAGATGGTTTAACTTGGACCACAGAG
This sequence comes from Ondatra zibethicus, assembly GCA_004026605.1. Lineage (NCBI taxonomy): Eukaryota > Metazoa > Chordata > Mammalia > Rodentia > Cricetidae > Ondatra > Ondatra zibethicus. The sequence goes on along the minus strand of PVIU01008946.1, from coordinate 57,547 downwards.
GCAGATCATATCTATGGAAGGGTTGCTTTATTTTGAGAAGTGATTAATTACACAGTAGAAATTAGTTAGGGGTGCCAGTCTGGGGCTAGGTTAAAATTTTCTCCTTTTCTCCTAGTGAAGGTGGCATCAGTTGGACCCAGACTCTGAGACATGGAGAACCGTACTGTATTATGTGGTGGGATTGTAGCAGGGAGCGAGGCAGGGAATATCCTTCAGTAGAACTTGAGTTGAGACTAGCCTGTTGAGTAGTTGTCAATAATTCTCTGTATGTCATTATCTTATTTTTTTATGTTCACTTTTAGTCTCAGGGGTGTTGTAGGATTTACAGAAGGGATTGATTATATTTTATAATAAGGGAGATAAGGGTGGCAATTATTCTTGTCCTATGTTAGCAGGGATGAGCATCTCCCTTGGTCCAATAGCAGCAGGGGCAACAACAGCTAAGGCCTGGAGTGAGAGCCCAAGAATAGCACAAAGTCCCGCTCCCTCTCAGTATCTCTCAAAAACAGCTGGTGCACCTTTGCTGGTGGATTGTTGCTGCCTGGGTGACTGGAACGTAACAGGCTCTCTCTCCTTTCTCTTTTCTTCATTCTCTTTTTCTCACCCCTTCATATTTTGTAGTTTGAAATCAGAGAGGTACAGCACAGTGAGCTAAGCAGCCCTGTTGGCTACCGTGGAAGTCAGCTTCTGAGTGCAGTGTGGGGAGCATATGCACAGGGGAGCCGAGCAGAGCGTCAGAGCCCAGCAGAGCGTCAGAGCCCAGCAGAGCGTCAGAGCCCAGAGCGTCAGAGCCCAGAGTGTCAGAGCCCAGAGCGTCAGAGCCCAGAGCGTCAGAGCCCAGAGCGTCAGAGCCCAGAGCGTCAGAGCCCAGCAGAGCGTCAGAGGCCCAGAGCGTTAGAGCCCAGCAGAGCATCAGAGCCCAGAGCGTCAGAGCCCAGAGCGTCAGAGCCCAGCAGAGCGTCAGAGCCCGACCATGACAGTCACCACAGACTCAGCGACTGTAAGACCCCACAATATTGCCCCATAGCTTGGACAGTGGAAGTCCAAACCCAGGCTGAAATCAAGCCGCCAACAAGGCTGTTATCAGGCTAGAGACCCAAGCAGAGAATCTGTCTCTGTCTGAAAGCTACTCTTTCTGTCAGGTGGGGCCTCCTTTCTTTAAAGCCTTCAGGACTGAACCTTCTAATCTTCCCCTGACTCCAGCACTCCTGTCTCCCTCTCATAAGGACTTTTGAGATTATATTGGGATCACTTTAATAATTCAAGATCATGATGGCTAATCTAGGTGTCAAGCTGACATATCTGGGAGGAGAGAAACCCGAGTGAGGAAATGTTTCCATCAGACTGGCCTGTGGCCATGTTGATGTGGCATCGTCTTGATTGTTGGATGATACGGGAAGGGCCAGGCCAGTGTGGATGGTCCCAAGATGGGTGGTCCCAGAAAGTGTAAGAGAGGCAGCTGAATGTGAGCCAGCCTTCCTCCCGTGGTTCCTGCCCATGCTTTGGCTTGAGTCCTTTCCGCCGACTTCTTTGAGTGATAAACTGCTCGGGACATGTAAGCCAAATAAACCCTTTCCCCTCAAGTTTCTTTTAATCAGTGTCCTATTACAACAACAGAGAAGATAGGACAAGGATCATGTCTATGTCTCAAGATTTTTAATTGCATCTGAAAAGCTCTTTTTACAATAGAAAGTAACATTTGTAGGTTCTGGGGATTGAGACACAGGCATCTTTGCAGTGTCATAGAGAGGACACCTCACAAAGGTTTTCAAACTTTCAGCAAAAGAAAAGGGCTGCCCATGTGGAATGGTTGCCTGGAGTGGGTGTCAGGGGCCAGGCGAGATGACGGAGTCGCCTATATCATGCAAGCACTCAGCGTGGAAATCAAAGTGAAGTAATTCTCATCCAAACAGAGCAGGTGTGTCAGCACAGATAGAAAACTGGTCACTTATGGGGCATTGAGTAGTAAATACATTAAGAGTAAGAATAAGCTTTGATTCTTAATATGATTCCATATATTACATTCTATACCTAGAATATATTATGTATTCTAAGAGCTGAAAAGAGAATTACAGTATAAAAAGAGATATTACAGAATCAACTAGATAGTTGAATTGGATATATTAGTAGGAACATGTGGCCTTCAATAAAATGAAATAGAAAGGATCAATGGTTACAAGGACCTATTTGTATATATATTCTTGTCCCTGTCACCTGAGAGCAGCAATTTCTTGTTAGTAATGAGGACACCTAGCATTTGGGTCTTGATATATATATATATGTATGATATATATATGCATGTATGTATATGTACATATTTTACTATGAGACACCAAGATTTTTTGGATACTTGATTACTTTTAGGGCTGGGTGGGGAAAGTGTAAGGTGTGCCTCACTGGACTAGAAACAAGAAATGGCCAGACAATGATGGAAGCATATCAAAAAGCCTAGAAACCGATGGGAAAGAACTGTTTCTGAGTCAATCTGGGAAAAGTTGAGCATGAAGTAGACAGCGATGGCAGTGTATCCCAACCTATGGGACAGGAGATCACAAATGCGTAGTGAGGCAAATGAGTAAACAATGTTTGATGAGGAATGGAACATTTACGTGGTTGTAACTATAAGATATTAATTAATTATGAATGGTAAAAGAGCAACTTTAAGTTGGAGAAGCCCAGCAGACACCATGGGACTCGGGGATAAAGTGAGTAATACTTGTAAAAGGATAAATGAAAATGATGCACAGCCTCACAGGATGAAATGACACGAACACAACACATCCCTGTTGGATCACCGTGAAAGACGTGGAGCATTTTAACCATCAGAAAACACTACGCAAATAGAAGTGTGTAAATCACCTGGTTGTTATACCAGTGCTATTAAATAAAGGTGAGATTAAGAAGAGTTCCATGCTGAAATGGACTAGAGTGGTGATTCTCAACCTTCCCAGTGCTGCAACCCTTTAATATGGTTCCTCATGTTGTGGTGAGCCCAACCATAAAATTATTTTGTTGCTACTTCATAACTGTAATTTTGCTACTGTTATGAATCATAATGTAAACATCTGTGCTTTTCTGATGATCTTAGGTGACCCCCGTGAAAGGGTCGTGCGACCACAAAGGGGTCACGACCCACAGGTTGAGAACCTCTGCATTAGACACCTATGACAGCGGACACTGAAATGATATTGTAATGTGATGACACTTTATTAGATCTCTGCAAAGGTAGTGGGTGCTTTTAGATCTGACGACTTCGTGGGAGCCATGCGCTAGTGCAGCCTTTCTGCTTTTGATGGCTGTGTCATGATTACGTCGGGAAAACTTTCGTGGGTGGGAAATGTACAAGAAGGTGTTCAGAAATGATAAGGCGTCCGGCCACCAACTTACTATGAGATGATTTGGGAGCTGTGCAGCTTTCACAGCTCCTCTCTGCGTCTGATTATTTAAAGACTGTGGTAAAGCCACTGTCATTCTTTTCATATTTGCAGTCTGCAGTATTTTATTTCAGTCCTATCACACAACTTTGCTCTACCTCTGTGCGATCTGTTATGAGGTTGATCAGGGTTAATGTTCTAAAGCCCTTAACTACATGTTCATCTTAACCTTATACTCTTCATAGAGTAGGGTGTGTCCCTCTCCTCAGCCTAGCAGGAGCTCGTGACTTCCCCATGAAGTGTGTTAGAAGTACAGTTATGTACTATTTAAGTCAAATATGTGCTCTACTGCTCTCTGTCTGTCTGTCTGTCTATCTATCTATCTATCTATCTATCTATCTATCTATCCATCTATCTATCTATCCATCCATCATCTATCTGCCATCTAATCATCTCTTTTTCACCCTCAACATTTTCTTCTTAGAACTTGCCACTATGCTGAAAGATTCAGACTACCTTGGGGAACAAAATGTGTACATTCTAGCTGGCGGTCCCAGTGAGACTTCCATCCAATGCCAGCATCAATCACCAGGCTGATGTGATTTTAACTCCTTCAGATAACTCTAGCCTTAGACACCAAGCTGCTTATGATTAAAAAAAAAGGAAACCAGGACATACTTCTAATAACAGCTTTGACATTATACACAGTGTGGAAGTTCATTTAAAATGGAGAAAAGTTGGGGAAACTGAAAATTAATGATGCTCTGTCTTGGACTGAGTTCTTGGCCACAGTATGCTTACTTGTACTCAAAACCACCCAGTTCTATCGGGAATAATTCAGTAGTAATTTAGGTGGATTTTTAGTGTGGGTTGGGAGGGGATGGAAACTTATTATGGGCTCATGGTTAGGGGTCCCCTCTACTATCAAAGGCTTAACCTATCACCGCCAGGATGTTATGGCAAGGCCTGAGACTGTCCTCTAGCTACAGCAGGGAGGATGGAATGCAACAGCTCTCACAGGAAGGCAAGTATTTTAAAGAGACCCTCGTGGCCCTCTGCTGAGATCACATTGTGCCCTGCTTTAAGTTACTCCAGAGTTTGTAAAACCGCCATCTTTTTCAGATAGTGCCTTGCCACGAGAGATTCTATTTCGCAAGCAGTCACTGGTTCCCTTTGAGGACCAAGGATGACTCTGCACTTGGTCAACACGGGAATGGCACCACCCATTGGCATAGACTGATAAAAGACTTACTATTGGGAGCACAAAGGGTGTCTGTCACCCTATAAATTTACTGAGGTTAATTGGTATTTAAAAACCATGCCCAAGAACTTACAGGACACACTAGAACAAGAAAAGGATCGGGACCTCACAGAAACATGGAGACCGGTATTGGGATGATGGTGGCCCTACAGACCTGTAAACTGACTTCTCTCTCTCTATCTCTGTCTCTCTCTCCTCTGTCTGTCTGACTGTCTCTCTCTTTCTCTCTCTCTCTCTCTCTCTCTCTCTCTCTCTCTCTCTCTCTCTCTCTCTCTCTCTCTGTATGTTATTAATAGGCAGAGAACTCTGGTCTATGCCATGGGTTTCAGCTCATCTTGGGCCACTCTGCTGTTGATGCGGCCTACTCAAACTGCTTCTTGTCCATCCTCCATTTGCCACCAGAACCTGCCACCTAGATGCCATCCATCTGCCTGTATCTTCTTCTGGCCCTGTCCCTACCCTTTTGCCTCTGTTGCTGGACTGATCTGTGCAGTCTCATTGTTAAACTTGTGACATGCAGTGACCGCAGTGGTCTATCTCATTGCAGTGGCTTCTTCTTTGAAGCTTGCTGTGGCTGTGGCTTTGTTATCGCCTCAATAAGGAGATAACTCATCGCCTTGGCTCCCCATCTTTGGCTTCTCAGATCTCTTTCAAACTCCTTGCCCTTTTAACTCTTTGTATCTATTTGTAATCCCCCCCACACACACACTTACTGTGTGATTATAATATGTGATCTGAGAGTTAACATTGGTCATTGTGATAGGAATAAAAGGCACTTTGCGATTTTGTTAATATTCAATACATTCTGGCATTATGGAAACTCACATCGGCATTTACCTATGTTTTTGACATAGTATACTCAGGATACTCTTCCTAGGCTGCCAGACTTTTTTTTTTTGGATACAGTACACTATTAGAAATAAAAGTTTCCTCAAAAATTGAATGTTGAGAGGAGGGAAGGCCTAGGTCCCGGAGACAGTCAGAGAAGAACATTTGTCTCTGGAAAAATATTTATAGGTTGTCCACTGACCTTGCAGGAGAGACTGGACTAAGATGGTGTTGATGGCTGGTGGGGACACAAGACAGAAGGTCTAATGTCTTGTATATACCTCTTCAGATATGAGAGGACTGCTTAGTTACATATACCTCGAACCTATTTAAACTGTACCCTCATGTTCAGACTCCATCAGACTTGCAGGGATCACTAAGTCTCTTTGTTCATCTTTCCAATGTGGCCACATTGAATAAATTTCTTTTTTTTTCTGCTTTTCACTATTATTGGGCTTACTGAGGATGGGTAGCCAAGTCTGGCTTGTTAGGGCTTCCAAGGCCAGACTGTGATGCTGGTAGCTGGTCACGGTTTTGCAAAAGGACCATGGTGGGATGCACATCCCTCCTGCAGTCTTCCTGTTTCAGCAAGAAGTTGAGTCCCTTGTCCTGGGGATACTGGGGCTCAGTCCTGCTAAAGAGTAGTTGCAGCTGGCCTCAGTTGTTATAATGACCCAGCTGTCAGTCAGCCCTATAACCTTTGACCCCAATGTAGATGTGTGGGGTCTATTTTTACAAGTAGCCCAGACCAAAAGTTTAGCTTTCTAAAATAATACACTCATCCCTAAGCACAGGTGATTGGCAGCATGGGCCGGAAGTACAGATGCTGACCTGAATTTGTCTGGAGAAAACCAATGTAAGTTCTCATCCCACTTGGCTGCCTCATATAGGACTTGGTTTGGTCAGATGGTTACAAAGAATTAAAGCTAAAAGTGTCAGCCCCTCTGAGCTGCAGCTGTAAAGCCACATTAGACACCCTTGATGGCCTGGATATGGCCACCCCAACCCCAGGCTGTGTGACAAACGAGTATCGAAGAGTAATGGTGAGCAACTAGGTTATGTGATAGGGTTCAACAAAACATAGATTTTTTATGGGTGGCAAAGCTTTTGGGGTATCATTCATTGTCTTCAAATCCCACTCTCCTCCTATGCAAAGTGGGAAGAAATAAGTCAGTTATGAGAATTATTTAAGACAAATGTTTGAAACTTGCTTTAAAGAAAGACAATGCTCAATAAATTATTCCTATAATTATCATTGATAGTGTTCTTGCTGAGTGAACAGATGAGTCACTGTCATAGACTTCTGCATGGCAAAGTATTGTTAGTTTTCATTAAAAAATAAGAAAGTTTAAATTGGGGTTGGAAAATGGCTCTGGTTAAGAGCTCTTCCTCAGCATCCATGTTGGGGGCTTTTTAGGGGACACCCCCCCGTTCTGAACTCAGTGGTCACCTGTCCTCATGTACACATAATCTCCCATAAGCATAACTAAAGGAAAAATAAAAAATTTTAAAAATTTTAAATGAACACCTAGCAATTATGCTTATTTAGGGGAGACTAATGTGTCATTCTCTTATATGTGTAACACATATTTTTTATTCTATATCAGGCAATCACAAATAGTTATTGGGTACAGAGTGCTTTATTGATACATGCATATATGTGATACAGGATACACATATTATTGATGTCTTTTTTAATATTTTGTTTTTTAAGATTTATTTCCACTTTTGTGTGTGTGTGTGTGTGTGTGTGTGTGTGACATTTATGCAGGTACCTAGAGAGGCCAGAAGAGGGCATTATATCCCTTGGAACTGGATTACAGGGAGTGAGTTGTGTGGTCCTCTTGAAGAACAGGAAGTAGGAAGTTCTCTTAACTGTGTACTATCTTTCCATGCCCTGATGTAAGCATTTTATGCAATGCAAGCATAGTATATGGATAGTATATGATATTTAAGTTATGGCAGTTAAATATCCATCATCTCAAATGTTCATTACTTGTGTACATTTCCAGAATTACTTGTAGTGAGGAAGCAGTGGGTATGAGTCGTTTAGCCCTAGGAATAACAGGCTAACTGATTTCTTCTTTTGACACAGGGTTTCACTGTGAAGCCTCGCCTGCCCCGGAGCTCATTGTGGAGACCAGACCAGCCTCGAACAACGGAGATCAATCTATCTTTGCCTCCTGAGTGCGGAGCACAGCACTACCACGCTTGATCGCTAACTAAATTCTTAAGGAGTCTTCCAAATCTATGAAACCATAATATGCGCCCTCTCCTCGTGTGTGTGTGTGTGTGTGTGTGTGTGCGCGCGCTGGTATGCACACCTGCGCATGGTCAGAGACCAGAAGTTGATGCAATTGAGTATTTTTCCTCTGTGTGACATCCTGGCTTTTGAGGGAGTCTTCCACTGAATCTGGAGCTTTACCATTTAGCCTAGGCTCACTAGTCCAGAGATTCTTTGTTCCCACCCTTTAGCACTAGAGTTACAATGCACATGCTATGACAAATGTTTTTTTAATGATAATGGGGAGCCGAACTCAGGTCTTCATACATGAGCAGCAAGTGCTTTCACTTAATGGGCCACCTTCCCAATCCTTCTCCCTTCTTCTCCATGCTACTTGCCTGACCTTCTGGAGCATCTGCTATGATAATTCCAAATGCATTGCAGTTCATTTATTTTCCTTCACTGAGGGCATTCCACATAAGGCTCTGAAAGCACTGGAAAAATGAGAGCCATGCGTGTGAACACTATGGCTTGAATATAGAAACTGTCCCCCAAGCATTCATGGGTTATAGGCCTGATCCCTAGTTTGGTAGTCTGAGTGATAATGGCCCCCTAAGTTTATATATTTGAATATTTGGTCTCTGGTTGGTGAAACTGTTTGGGAATGATTAGAAGGTGTGACCTTGTTGGAGTAGGTTTGTAACTGGGAGGTTTTGAGGTTTCAAAAGCTCATGCCATTCTTTTGTCTCAATTCGTGTGTCAAGTAGTAAACCCTCAGCTATTGCTCCAGCACCATGCCTGCTTCTCTGCAGCTCTGCTCCCTGCCATGATTCTAAATTTCTGAACCAAGCCATAACCCCCAGTTAAATGCTTTGTATTGTAGAATATTAGTTTAAGTTGTGTTACATTTGCTTATGCTGTGGAATATTTGTTTAATGATGCAAAGATGAATTGTATCATTTTATGCTGCATTTATTGAGCTCTATAAAACTGTGATACTTTTCATGCCTAAAACACCTGATTGGTCTAATAAGGAGCTGAATGGCAAATAGTCAGGAAGGAGAGGGAAATAGGTAGGGCTTGCAGGTAGAGAGAATAAACAGAAGGAGAAATCTAGCAAAGGGGGTGGGGAACAAGAAAAAGAGAAGAAAAGGAGGATGCCAGGGGCCAACCACCCAGCCACACAGCTAGCCATAGAGTAAGGGAAGAAAGACATACAGAATAAAGAAGGTAAAAAGCCCAGAGACAGCATGTAATTAAAGAGAAATGGGATAATTAGAAAACCTGACTAGAAATAAACCAAGCAAAGGCCGGACATTTATAAGTAGGAATAGGTCTCTGTGTGTTTATTTGGGAGCGGGATGTGGGCCCCCAAAGAGTAGAAAACAACAACAAAAAAACAACTACAGCTTTGTTTTAAAAGTGGCTTTGGTCATGGTGTCTTGTCACAGCAATGGGAAAATAACTAAAGATACTTAGGATGGTGCCACTGAGAGATCGTGGAATTTCAGAAGCCATTTCCTTGAGAAAAGTCTTTCCGGGGCTGTGATTCCTGCAGATTCCTCTCTCTTTGCCCCCTAATTCATGATGTCTTTCGACCTCCAACCCTGATTTGCTGCCATTGCCAGAGGTCCAAAGAAATGGGACTTCTTAATCTTGGATCAGAATCTACAGAACTGTGTGTCAAAGAAATAATTTTTTTTTATTAACATGAGTTGGGGACATCAAGGATTCTGGGTGAGTGTGCTCAGCTATTTTTTTTATCACTGTGAGACTATGACTAGAGTAGAAAGCGCTAAGTGTTGGAAAGTGACAGCCTGGGGACTCTGGTTTAGGAGTTAGGAAATCCCCACAGTTGACTTCCTTGGGCTAAAACACTGAGATTGATGGAATTTAAACAAGGGACCAGACTCCAATGCCACTTGCTAGTGTGACCCTGTCTACCTGAAAGCAGGACAGTGATGGTTGGTTTATAAGCTAATCTGGTTGGAGATGGTTTGTCATAATAGTGTTGAAGGCTGTTTCCTTGAATTCTACTTTAATTCATGACTCGGGGCTGAATTTGGGGTGAACCAGGACAACACAAAACCAGAGCAAGCAACAGCAGAGGTGAGTCATGGGCAAGCCACAGCTCCTCTCCCCTGGAGTTCCTATGCTTTTCAACCAATGGTCTCAACACCTGAGGCTTGGTGACTATTTCGGAGCATCAAGACTCTTAACTGATGTTTGCATGAGAAAGATATGAGCAGTCTCATTTAATGTTGGTTTGGTTAAAAGTCACTTTTAAGCACAGAATCTTTTTTGTTGTGGTTGAAAAGGGGTGGACTACATGCCCTAATGGAGACACAGCAGCAACCCCAAACTCTGCCTATTTATTACACACAGTGGACAGTAGGAGCATCATCCCTTATACCAGGGAAGCGTCTATGAAGAACAGTCTCAAGCTATCATCCTTGAGAACAAAGTGGAGACTGGTAATTTCTGCACAAATCCTGTATCCATCCTAAGACTAGGGGGCAAGTTTGCCTAGCCTGTGGTTCTGAGTCATTGTGATTCTTGATATAGTCATGTTAAGTCCAGAATCTTATGATGACCAAAGTATGGAAAATAAGTGTCAGTAGAATGTTCAGTCGTAAATGGGGCATTTATGTCACCAACCCACCAAGGTTCAAGGACCATCTCTCAAGAGAAGGCAGAATGACTGTAAGAGCCAGAGAGAAACATTATCTTCTAACATGACAGGATTTCTATACTCATGAGTTCATAGCAGCTGTGGTTGTCCAAACAAGACCTGAACAAGTTCAAGCCAGTTAACTATTTCAGCATGGAGCAGGGAGACCTCAGGAGCCCCACCTCTAACTGAGGAGCTATTGACAGCCAATGGCTACTGGAGTAGGGAGGGTCATTTATTTCAAGGATGTGGCCCCTATAAGATGGACTAAGGGCCAATGGATGCTCCCATACCCGTGAGTACATAGTGCAAATCAGACATAGTGAATTAAAACAAAAATAAAAACAAAGAAATGACATGAAGTTTGGAAAAGGCATGGATGTAGGAGTCAATATAGGAGGAGTGAGGGATTAAGAATGGAGGTGAACATGATCAAAATACATCGTACGGAATTCTCAAAGAAATAATGAAAACTATATGAGCAACACTGCTGCTGTCTCCATCCCGTCTGCTGTTTTTCCATGTTTATTGCAGGCAAGTTCAGCTCATATAACACAAAGACAAATCTTGAAACGTTTTGGCGGGTAACCATCCTCCCGTGATTGTCCAGAGACCCGGAGTTCCTCAAGAACTGAGAAGTGGAGAAGAGAGGATCAGTTGATCACAGGGCATAGCTGGGAGGCACATCACTCCAGGCCTGCTGTTTCTGAAGTAAGAAGAGAGAGACTGAACTGGGAGAAAAAAAAATTCTGCTTTTAAGAGATTCCTCCCCTCTGACTTAAAGGTCATGCATCTGCTAGTTATAAGAATGTTCTTAACCACGCAAGTTTCAGTAAAAATCAAAATCAAATGCTGCTAAGGAAACTGGTTTTTATTTTGAGCATCACCTTAGCAAATAAGGAAAATAGTAACGCGATGGGACTCAGTGACTTGAAGTTCTCAGTGGTGTGGTAGGCAGTGCCAGGGAAACCACAGACTGGATTTTCTTTGCTAAAGCGTGGAAACATTTATTTTAATCTTTTTTTCCTTGTCTCAAAGATGAGGCCAGAATGGTGCTGTCAAAGCCTGATTCACACGCAGTTCACCCCAACAACAACAGAGCATGAAGAGAGTCGTCCAGGCAATATGGGAATTTTTGGGCACTCTAGAAGGGAAACAATTCCCTAGCTGTTTTAATCAGTACTAGATATTTGATTTCTGCTTCCTCTTGGGGGAAGCTCGTGGGAAACAGGGAGTCTTTGAAGAGGTGGTTAGAACCAGCTCATCAGAAGCAAAACGAGAGTGTTTTCTAGAATGCTCGTTGTATTGGGAAAACAGACCAAGCAGGGATTCAAAAGTCAGTAAAGAAAGAAAAAGGGGGGGGGGCTTTGTCAGTTGACAGCACCAGGACTGGGGGTTGAGTGAGGCTCCTTGCTTGTTGCTTCTCAGCTCTGAGACAAACGTTGAGGTTTAGGGGAGCTGAGGCAGAGGTTCTCCGAAATGTATCTACAAGACTCCAGAGAGGTGGGGGTTCTGCAAAATGCATCTGTGAGACTCAGGTGTCACGTGTACCTCCCACTCCCTTGTCACACTTTTATTCTCAGGGTTTCAGGCTGGGAAAGTAAAAATGACGACAGAGATCACTAAGCATCTTAGCTAACGCCTGGGCAAAACTAGCAGTAAGTGAAACCCATTATTTTGTTTTCTGTATTTTTTACTGGAGGTTTTTATTCGCAGCCATCAATGGCCACACAGTACCTTTGTAGTTAACATGTGTTGTCTGGATAATTAATTGGAGTTGGTAATAATTGTGCTCAACATCTATTTTGGATTTGCAATGGGTGTTTGTGCTTACTGTGGAAAGCCTAGGGATGGCGCTGAACCCTTCAAGGTACCACTTCCCTTTTACAAACAAGGAAACTGAGGCCCAGGATCCCTCAGCTAATAAAGGGCAGACACAGAGATCAAATCTAGGTAGCCCGATCCCAGAAGCCACACTTTCAGTACACCCCACCAGAAAGAAGGGGAAGCCAGTCTGAAGTGGGAGATTCTGACTCCTGCTGGGCACTATGTCTGGGCAATAAACCCCGGAAAATAAGAATAGAGCCTCACACTGATTAATGAAATTAAATTGAAGACCCAGACATTGAATCCACACAACTACAGACACCTGATGTTAGCCAAAGCAGCCAAGAACAAAAGAGAAAAGACGCCATCTTCAGCAGTTGTGCCACATGCAGCCACCAGCTTTGACCTGTGCCATTAGTGTTAGCTGTCCCTCCCCAGTTCGCTCTTTCACCCTTCTCTCCCATGACCCCCTATTTAATTCTTTTATTCTAGTTTCTTCTTTATCTCTCCACGACACTACTTCCCCTTCCTTGGAAGATGCTCTCTTCCCCACTGATTTCCTCCTAGGTACCTAACCTCCGTGGCTAATCAGATTGAAGCATACCTATTGAAACCTTAATCTATATCTAATATCACATATAAGAGAAAACATAATATTTTTCTTTGGGGGTTTGGGTTACTTCACTCAGGATGATTTCTTTTCTAGCTTCATTCACTTACCTGAAAACTCCTAATTTAATTTATCTTAATAGCTGAATCATATCCCATTATGTAAATGTACCTCATTTTCATTTTTCATTCATAAGTTGATTGGCATCTAGGCTGCTTCCAATTTCTGGCTACTTATGAATAGAGCAGCAATCAACATGGATGAGAAAGTTGTGTTATGTTGAGTCCTTTGGGTATATACTTAAGAGTGGTATAGATGAATCTTGAGATAGATAGATTTTTAACGTTTTGAGGAATTTCCACATTGATATTCACAGTGGCTATACCAGTTTCTAGTCTCACCAACAATAAATAAACATTCCCATTTCTCTACATCCTCACCAACATGTGCATTTGCTTTATTGCTCTGGCCATTCTGGCTGGGGTAAGTTGAAATCTCAAAGTAGTTTTAATTTACATTTCCATGATGGCTAATGATGTTGAATATTTCCTTAACTCAGTCATTATGTTTCATCTTTTGAGAACTCTCTGCTTAGTTCTGTACCCCATTTTCCCCTTAGCTCATTTGTTTTCTTGATGTCCAGTTTTTTTTTAAGTTCTGTATATATTCTAGATACTAACCATCTCTCATATGTATAATTGGTAAAGATCTTTTCCCATTATGTAGGCTGCCACTTTTTCTGAATGATGCCATATAAGAAGCTTTTTTTTCATGAGGTTCCCGTTTATTAATTGTTGCACCTAGTACCTGTGATACTGGTCTTCTATTCAGCAAATCCTTTCCTGTGTCATGAGTTCAAGGCTGTTTTCCACTTTCTCTTCTATCATATTCAACATATTAAGCCTTGAAGTCCTTGATGCATTTGGAACTGAGTTTTGCGCATGGTGATTCAACACCATTCAGTCCTCATCAGAGAAGTTTCTTCCTGCATAGATGGGGATTAACACAGTGACTCACAACTGGACAATGTTCAGAGAATGAGGCTTTGGAGCACTAGGTCCTCATCAAACTCTTCCTCTCGAGACTCAAGTGTCTCTAGAAGAGAAGGCAGAAAGATTGTAAGAGACAGAGGTGATGGAGGACACTGCGGAAACAGTGTCTTCCTGACCTAACAGAAGTGAGGCACTTATGAACTCACAGAGACTGTAGCAGCACACACAAGACCCAGACAGGTTCAAGCCAGATGGGGTCTTACATTGAAAGGAGGAAGTGGACATGGTCTCATCCCCAACCAAGAAGTTATCAGCAGTTGATACCTACCACAAAGGGTTTTATCCAATGGAATGCCACAGGGTGTGGGTGGGGGGCACTTTGATCAACCACAATCCAGGGTAAGTGCCGTCCATGCCCAGGAGTAGTCTGCTAACACAAAATTGACTCAGCGGTGTTTTTGTGTACTTTTTTGTTTTGTTTTGTTTTCTTTGGGGATTTTTTGTCTCATTGATATTTTGCCTGTTTGTTTTGAATTTTGTTTTTGTGGGTTTTTTTTGGTTGCTTTTGCTTCTTTCGTTTTTGTTTCTTTGAGAGAGAGAGAGAGAGCGAGTGAGAGAGCAAGAAAGCATCAAAAAGTTGAGTGGGTAGGGAGTGGGGGAGGAAAAAACATGCTCAAAATACATTTTATGAAAAATTTTTTTTAATAAAAATAATGAAATGAGTCTCCTTTGGCTGGCAAAGACAGGGGATATAGCAGAAAAGGTGTGCAGAGATGGGGCAAGGGTAGAACCGAAGTCATGTTTTCTGCTGGGCCGTGGCTTCCATTCACCCCTCCAATCCTCCTTTCACTCATGGGGAGAGCATTCTTCTGTCAGGAGCTCCTTTCTTCCTCCCATCACTCATGGTTAGTGTGTGTTCCTGCAAGACCTCTAACGTGAAGAGGGAGAGGAGAGGAAGTCCTTGGTCAGTTGTTGTGACAGCCACCTCAGAATAGGGAAATGTTCCATTGTCTCAGAGCAGAGAGAGATGGACACAGGTGCTCAGTTTACTTTCTCTTTTTTAAATGTCTTATTCATCTAGGATCCCAGTTTATGACATAATGCTGCCCACTTTAGGTATGTCTTCCTTTCTTGGTTAAACCTCTTTGGAAATACTCTTAACAGAGAAACCTACAGGTGTGACTCCTAGGTGATTATAATTCCAGATAATTTGTGGATGGAGATTAGCCATCAGAAGTCCACCCTCTGTCAATCCCCTCATCCCACTGGTGACAGACAGTCTTTAATAGTTCAAATACTATTCAAAAGTCTAATAGCCCGAGTCTCTTCAGAAACTTAAGACAATCTCTTAACTCTAGGCAGTTGAGAAATAGGTTTAAACTTCTAGTATACAATGGCACAGGTTAAACAATCCATTACAAAGGGAGGAATGGAGACATTGGCAAGGAAGATCAAATAACACAATACCCAACCCAGCAGGGTTCAGATACCAAACCCCACAACTCCACTTTTATCATCTGGGGCTCATGGTGCACCATCCAACATACTTCAACAGGCTTAGGTAGTGCTGGCTCTAAAGCTCTTGGCACATGTGGCCTCTTTCTTGGCCCAGCTCTACTCTGGGACTACAGCTTTCCTTGACAAACAACCCATGTTTCTGGTATTTCTCTCTAATATACTCAAGGCTCCATTGTCATAGATTGACAGATAGCCTGCTGGACAGGCCAGGAAGGGAGCTTGACTCTGCCATACACTGAGTGGGCAATGTACACAATTTCTACCAAAGTGTCACTGTTTCTAGCTATTTTCAATGAATAGAAGTGAAAAAAATGTATGTTGGTTTCATTACTGTGTCTATCTATCATCTATTTATCTACCTATCATCATTATCTATCATAATCACGAAATCATGAGTCATGTGTAGCCTTGACACTTTCCTTATTTCTAGTTTGTTTTTCCAATAGTCATAAGCCTTCATTTTAGTATCTGCAATATATTTAATGCTTTTGTTCAAACCCCGTATACAAGTAAAAGTTTTAGAACTGCAAAACCATATGCTTATGAAAAAGACATTTACACGCTAGAGTATACTATGAACTGTTTGTTTTAAGCCATAGTACTTATTAAAAACAGTCTTAGTTACTTAGATCAATTTTTCCTTCACTACTGCCCTCTTTAAGGGTTTACATTAATTAACTTTTCTCATTGCTGTAACCAAATAGCTGACAAAGCAACTGAAAGGAAGAAAACTTAATTTGGCTCACAGTTTCAGAAGATACAGTCCGCCATGGCAGGGAATGCAAGGCAGCTGGGATGGTCATCTTCAAGGCCTGCCTACAAAGCCTCTGTTTGCTGTAGGTACTATGTCTCAAAGGTTCCACAAATTTATAAGGCAGCATCAGCAGCTGGGGACCAGGTGCTGAAACACATGAGCTTGTGCTGGAGATACATTTCATGTTTAAGCCACGACAGGGAAGGTATTCATGGACAACATGCACAGTCTGTCTTCCATGTCCCCATCCTGATCAATTCTAGTTTTTAATAATTCACAGTTCTATGCCAAATGCACAGCCTTGTGTGTATCTTACTTACCAAACGTTAATTTTGTTCTATTAGCCCTTAAGTTCCCTACCCTGTCCCCTTGTAGACAGCCCCTACCCTCATCCTTTAATGCCAGTAACCACTTATCTGTTTCCCAGCCTTGTATATTTAATGCACTGTAAAAAGTCAGCCATAAACTTTCCTATTGGCTTCTTTTACTTTACAAAATGCATTAAAGATCAACAATGTTGATAACTATTTGATTGCTTTTTTTAATAAATGACATTCCATTGAGTGTAGAGGTCACTATCTAACTTATCCAATCAGTAGTGAAGACCTACTGCAGTGTTTCTCATTTGGGGATGATTATAAAAAATAAATATAAAAGATTATTAACTATTTTTCTTCACCAATTTTTAAATTATTCTTACTCAGCTCGGTTTCAACTGGAAATGGAAGTTATGAGTAGCAGCATAGCCTGAAAACATATAGAGTTAAATATATGAAAAATGCATCTATGAGTCACTTTCAATATTCTAAAAGCATGACTAGTGTATGCTACAATAAGCATCAAGATGAAAACTGAATATTTGTGCTGGGAAGGCCATGTACAATGGAAGTATGCATAGAAGCAGCTCACAGAATTGACAATGCTCTGTCTGATGATCTGAATGGCCACAGAAGTTATTAGTTTTTTAATAAAAGTTTTAGAAGATAAATTTCATCTTTATTTCTGTGTGCATGCGTGCATGAGTGTGTGTGTGTGTGTGTGTGTGTGTGTGTGTGTGTGTGCCAGAAGAGGGCATAGGAGAGATACCCCACGGAACCGGAGTTGCAGGTGTTTGAGCTGTCTGGCCCAGCTATGGTCCTCTGTTCAAGCTCCTAGCGCTCTGAAGCCCTGAGCCCTCTCTCCACCCACCTATTGTCCTTCATACACCCCTGGCCATGTTTAGTATCACAGAAATTGAATAAATACAACAAAATGAAACTAAAGCCACAAGCCTTAAGAAGTCAATTTTAAAAAGATATATGGGAAATATTTTCTCCTTTTATGTATCTATTGCTTTAATTTAAATATTCATATATTGTTTTGTGCTCAGAAAACACAAATGTTTAAGAACATTGGGCTTGCTGCCCCGAGTTTCACACATTTCAGCGACTCTTTCGAGTACGTAAAGAGCTCCTGAAAGACTCTTCCCTTTGTGTCAGAGAAACCAGTGACCAGCTGAGAGCAACTGAGGCACAGCTGGGGCTGGATCATTTGGGAAATGTCTAGGAGATCACACACATTGGATTTATGCTGTTCTGGAATCACAGGCACTGCCAAGAAAAACTGTGTTTTCTTTTCCCCTGCATGAGAGAAAACAGTAAATCCTGCCTTGCAGGATCAGCTTAGGGCTTGTGAGTCACATTTGTAACACCCACAAGTCACTGGTGCTCCTTGCTCACTGCTTTTGGACCACTGACCTCTTGCTTTTCTTTCTACAGAAGATCCAACTGATTGCTGGCCTCATGGCTTTTCAGTAAGGAGGCTTTCTGGCTTGTAATGTTTTCCCTCCTGGTTGTCCCTGTGTTTTTAAATACGGATGCCTCAGTTTATATAGAATCCTCTGAGAAAAATTGCTTTTCACTATCCAGCTATGACGGCTGGTTTTATGTCAACATGACAAAGCTAGAGTCATGAGAGAGGAGGAGACTTCAATATAGAAAACACCTCCCTAAGACTGGGCTGGGGGCAAGCCTGGAGGGCATTTTCTCAATTAGTAATTGATGGGGGAAGTCCAGCCCATTGAGGGTGGTGCCATCCCTGAGCTGGTGGTCCTGGGTTCTATGAGAAAGCAGATTGAGCAAGCCATGAGAAAGCCAGTAAGCAGCACTCCTCCGTGGCCTCTGTATCAGCTCCTGTCTCTAGGTTCCTGCCCTATTTGAATACCTGTCCTGACTTCCTTCAGTCATGGACTATGATGTGGGAATGTAAGCCAAATAAACCCTTTCCTCCCCGACTTACTTTTGGTCATGGTGTTTGATCACAGCAAAAGTAGCCTTAACTAAGATAGAAATTTGTGCCAGGATCCTTGCCGTATTGCTGTGACAGACCTGACTAAATTGTTTTGGGGAGGATTGTGGAAGGACTATGAAACTTTGGGCTAAAAAAGCCAGTGAGTATTAAAAGCTTGGGGAGTTGTTCTGTGGGAGCTCGGAAGATAAGAATGTTGAGAGAAATGCAGGCAATGGAGGCCTGGCTTGATGAGCTCCAGGGGCAAATTTGAGAGTCACTCTAAGTTTCTACTGGGGCCGTTGAATATTCTGAGTTAAGAAACAGTGGTTCTGGTGAGATGTGGCTGAAGAACTAGCTGTGATTAACAAGATGTCTAAAGCGCAAAAGTGAAACCTTAGCTTTGCTGGAACAATTGAGTCTGGTCAGCTGGAGCTGAGAAGTTAGTGGTGATTGAGAAGACACCAGCATCCTTGAGGCGGAATCTTCTGGGAAGCATTTCCTCAGCGTCAGCTTGAGGCAGCCAACGTTGTCTCTTATGCTGGCAGCAACCTTGGTCGTATAAGAAGTCAACTCAGGTGGAACTGGGTTTGAAAGCATGAAGGGGCCATGGAGAACAGCTAAGACTTGGCACTGTGTAGCAGGACTGGAGTTCCAGAACAGAGCCTGTGAGACGCTGGTGGTGAAAGTGCAGCCCAGATTGTAGCAGAATACACCAATACTTTGAGATGCCCGTATCATGGGATAACCATCAAGTAACAGTGGAGCTGGAGAAGCGGCCCAAGCCCTTTGGAGAATTCCACACGATGGTGAGTGGATCCCAGTCACTAGACATTGAGATATTTACACTGTCAAGTAAAAGAGTTGTTTTACTTTGTTCAGATCATGACTGCGTCCTGGTTCTTTCTTCTTAAAATAAGAATGTACCTTGCTTATTTTTTGACTTCATAGGAGCCCACAGCTGATAACTGGTAATTTTAAAGGAGACTTAGGATTTCAAAAGAGACTGAGGCTTTTAAATATTTGGATTTGTAAGAGCGTGAGACATTTTAAGTTTGTAAAATGTTTTATATTTGAGGTTTATATTAATGTGTGATCTTGGTGATCAACCAGAAAGGAAAGGTGGTGGCTTAACAGTGCTGTGTTTGTGTGTCAAACTGGCAGCTGTGCTGGCTACGTTTATGTCAACTTGACACAAGTTACAGTCATCTGAAAGGAAGGAACCTCAGTTATGAAAATGTCTCCATTAAAAGGGGTTGTAGGCAAGGCTGTAGAATTTTCTTAACTAGTGATCAATGTGGCAGGGCCCAGCCCATTGTGGGTGAAACCACTCAAGGCTAGTGGTCCTGGTTCTATAAGAAAGCAGACTGAATAAGCCATGGGGAACAAGCCAGTAAGCAGCATCCTTCAATAGCTTCTGCATCAGCAGGATCCTGCCATGTTTGAGTTCCTGTCCCGACTTCCTTCAGTGATGAAATGTGTAAGCTAAATAAATTCTTTCCTCCTGAATTTACTTTTGGTCATGGTGTTTTATCACAACAATAGAAACCCAAACTAAGACACCAGGCTAAAGCAGTTTCTGAGTTATTCTGTTACATCCTACAGAGCATGTAGTAGTAGCTAACATGTCCTTATTCATATATCGGTTTACCATCTGTTGCCTAGCTCAACTCACTTCAGTTTGGTCATCCTGCCACTTAGCATAAAAGTGGACGGTCAATATTTTTACAAAGCATGTTAAAAAAAATAGTGATTGTAAAGCACAGCATCCATTCTATGCTCTGTGTACTACGCCTGTAGCGCCCGTGCCACTACAGGTCAGTATGAGAGCTGGGAGCTGAGCCTGGAGACTTAAAAACACACAGAGACACGGACACGGGTCAACCTTGATACAAGAATGCCAAGTTTGTTGTGCTCCAGGGAAACTTATATAGGGATCCTTAGCCACGCCCAGCTTTCAGGAGTTTTCTGCTGCAGGCTGCAGCAGAGCCCACTCCCCTGCATCAGTCTCCTGCTCAGAGCAGCTGCAGGCTGCGGGTGTTTTGCTGAGTTCACTCCATCAGGCAAAGGATCTGAGGCAGGCAGAGAAAGTCAAGGGGCCAGGGATCTGCAGCTCCCAACAAGTTATCATCTTTTGAAAAAATTATTGAGAATATTTCTTTATACTGACTGGTTTCCATAAGATGCCTTAGAAAGAGACAGGTATTTTTCACATTTAAAATTTAATCTTTAATTATGTGTATGTTTGTCTGTGTGCATGTGTGTATGCGTATGTGAGTGCAGACGCTTGTGGAAGCCAGAAGAAAGCACTGGATTCCTTAGGGCTGGGGTTATGGGTGGTTGTGAGCTGCCTGAATTGGGGTGTGTGGGTGGAGAGTGACTGAACTTGGGGTCTCTGCAAGAGTAGCAAGCACTGTGAACACTGAGTCATGCTCAAGCCTCCACGTCTATATTCTTTAGGAAGAATTTTTATTAATAATAATAACAACAACAATAATAATATCTTTTTTTGGTTAGGAGCTGAAACTTTTTCAGGGAAAGTTGAGCTTTTTCAGGAAAACAATTGAAATGCTGTACTTTGAGGCAGTTAGTCTATGAGATAAGTTTGTGGATAGACCTCACGAGACAGAAAGAGTCAGGGAGGTATTCTGCTCTCGAGTGTACCAAGGAGTGATGTTTTGGGAGGATGAGAGGGACAGACATAGGTTCAGGAAGCAGAATTCCCATCTGGGATTGAGTACAGCAGAAACGGGATAGGACACGTACAAAGCCCTGAATGTCAGCTTTCAGCCACTGCCGGGTATGCTACTTAGCAAGATCTGAGTCAAGAAACAGGAAGACGGGACGTGGGAAGGCACAATGCAGCTGAATACAGGGTTAGAGCTCAGTAGCTGCTTGTGGGCTGGACGGAAAGATCTGAGCATTTTAGTCTCCGGTGGCAGTGGGAGTGCGGGACGCGCTGAAGTCTCCAGAGGGTGTGCTTTAGTGGAGGGAGGGGGATAACAGTGCAATTTTCAGCTACAACAGCAGCAGCCTGAAGGGGCAGAAAGGGAGGGAGGGACTGAAAAGAGAGCCAAGTTGCAGAGAATCAAAATGAGCCTCGTAGACAGCAGAGGAAGAGGGTGTGGTGGTTGACACCAGACGCCAAAGGGCAGGTGGCAAGTGCTCAGACTGGAAACCCATCCTCCGAGCTGCCAATCTGTGGTCACCACTAACCTTTGAAAGGCATGGCGTCAGAGGTGTCAGTGAACCGACGAGACAGAGCTTAGAAAGCAGTGGGTTGGGTAGAAAAATGGCAAGAAATAATTAGCATTCATCTGTGGGAAGGTATGGGGACCAGTGTTGTTCTGTGGTATCTTCTACCAAGCATTGTACATATACTGGCATTTCATATTACCTTGAGGTCAACTAAGACATGCCTTAAAGAAAAACAAACACATCAGAGTCTTTCTGTGCCACATTAGCATTTAGATAAAAATTTCCAACCTTATTCTAGTGCCCAATACCGTCACTTTCAAGTTTTTTTTTCTTTTTTTTTCCCCAAGGATCTATCTTTTCAAGCTGCTTGAATACTTTCCCCAGGAACCAAAGATGGAAGTTCTATTGTTCCTTCTTCACATGAAAAACACATTTCAGGCCAATTTCCCTCTAGAAAAAAGGTCAACACATCAAAAGTCAGATGGACAGAATTGTGTTTTGAAATATAACTAACAAAAAAATTGATATACACTATTACTGTCCTTGGTTCCTTTCAAAATTCTAGATCCTCAAAACATAATTTTTATTAAAGTGTACCCTTTCAGTGGCTGAATGTATTTTTAGAAGAGTCTTTGCCTAAAGGTTTAGAAATGGTCTTATGTTTGAAGACTATGACACTTTTTTGCCGAAGTATTCCATGAATTGAGATTTTGCATTATGTATATATGTGTGTATGTATCTATCTATCTATCTACCCACCTATCTATATCACACAGTATAGTTTATGTTTGCAAAGGAGCCTGACCTTGTGATCCCTGTGGGGTAGAAAGACAATTCTAATTTTACTTGCAGAAAGCCCATTTCCTTTGGTAAAATATGTTTGAGAAATTTCATTCAGAAGTTCCAAGTTCTTGCCCATGGCTTCTGCTAAGAACTCCCCAGCACTCTAACAGGGCATTTTTATCCACAACTTCAAAAGGTGCCCTGTCTGAAGGAGAATTAGGTAGGAACAGAACCTGACAGAAGCGGCCAGGCTCAGCTGGTTGTGTGAAGTTGGCGGGTGTGAAACTGGGGCTTTCAGGTTGTTTACAGTAAGGTGCAATGTGGGTGGACAAGGCTTCCTCCAACCATGCCTCCTCCAGCCAGCAGTTCTGAGCAGCCTGCAACACCTGGTCACCTGGGCTTATTTCATAGCTGTCACAGCGATTGTGAATCCTCCAGCGCTCTCTCTCTCTCTCTCTCTCTCTCTCTCTCTTCCTATATAAGATGAAGCCACAGCCCACACCTAAGAAGATGCCTACTTGTGACCCCCCATCACATCCCCATTTCCCCCTCCCCCATAGCCAGAGAGTGTTTACTGAGAGCAGCAGCAGCTTGTTCGGGAACCTGCAGCTGTGTACTTCCGATGAGTGACCAAGATGTTTGGGGGTGTGCTGTGCTGACTCACTCAAGAACTTCAGAGAGCCGCTGGGCTGTGGGCGGGAGAGTGTGCTGTGGCTGATTTTCCAGCATGCTATAGATGAGCGATGGATGGATGTGGCAAGTGAGGGAGTCAGAACATGATCACCATTACCGTGCTGTTCAGAATAAAGCAGCCGTTTCCTTTCTACGTCTCTCTTTGTGATACCTCAGTTATCAGTTTCTGGATTGGGCAGAATTTTAGGAACACTGATAGATGAATAGTTGTATTTGCTGAGCTCTTAAGCAATGGTCTAGGTGTTTGTCTAAACGTTGTTCATGAATTAATCACTCCTTTGTCACCTTCTGAGGCATCTGTTGACATCTACTAGCATGTCCATATTTTAACAGGGGCAGCTAAAGCTTGGGGACATGAAATAAATAGCTTGAAGATAATGGATGAAACACAGTATGATGGAAATCTATGTTATTAACCCATGGAGGTTTTCGTGCCATTTAAATAAAGATAAATGAGATCTATTTGATGCTTAGTCTAGCCTCTATACTACTTTCTGATATTTTGCATATGTACATAGATAAAACAGAAGATGAAAGTCTACCCATTTAATAACATATACACTAACTTGTAAATAAATTAGGACTCTGAAGAAAGGGTTGAGATCTTTCCCTCTGTACTAGATGCCTAGTTCCTACAAACAGTCAATGTCTGCTCAAGGACATCGAAGACGACCTCTTGGTCCAACGGGCAGAAGGCAGAGATGTTTGAGTAGTTGCTGCCTGGGCTGGGCCTGGCTTAAGACCCAAGGACTCTTAAGAAATCAGTAGTTAAGAGGGAGGTAATTGGGTATGAGTGTGTCAGAATTACTTTAGTCATTAATCCACCCTCTGCGAAGCCTTTACCAGACAAGTCTCAGGGCATTTTCCCCCTTGGACCTGATGTCCTTATACAACCTGAAGGCAGTTAGGGACTGAAGGTCCACATCCCAAGTCTCATCACCACGATTTCAGCACAGAGCTACTGTCTTGTTACCACTTCACTTTTGTAGATGCCTAAAATACTAACTGTCCTACTTTGGTCCCAACTGTTAGACATTGTTACCTCCTGCTTGACTGTTCTCCCAGCAGCCAGAAGGCTCCTGGTGAGTTGTCCCATTGCCACCTTCCTGGTCTACCTTCTTCCCAAGTATCATCCTTGAGCTTCAGGGCTGTTCTTGGACCAAACCTGTCACCTCTCGGGGGGGGGGGGCACCTTCATTCTAAGGCCCTGTGACATCAGAAAAGTGTACCGTAGTATACTTAAGTCACCACTGCTCCTATTATCACTTTTCTCTGGCCTTAAAATCACCACTTCAGGGCCCATTTGGTTTCTACTAGGCATAGACCAGCTTCTTTCCTGGCGACCAACTTCTAGGAAGGATTCAAGCCTTTAGTGGATTTACAAGCTCTTAGTTGATTTAATGTCCTTTTACATTAGCAGAGTAGGGATAAAACCCTGCCTATACTTGTAGGAATAGAGGCTGAGTCTCCAGGTCTCCCTGCTTGTCAGGGGACTCAAAGCAGGTAGCTCTTCTGCTAAGTAAAACTTAGAGTAGGCTCTGCTTGCTCTCCTGACCGTGTGGTACCCAACCCTTCGTGGTCTCTCTCTGTGGGTCTGAGGTAGGAGGTCATGAACTATGCAAGCCCTGCTTCCTCCCATCCCAGCTTCTGTAAAAACCTCAAAGTTCCATCCACCCACTTTACCAGGAGGCTCAAATGTGGTGCAAGTAAAACAGACTAGACAAGCTGGTATCTTGGTTACTTTTCCTGTTGCTGGGTTGCAATCTCTTGACCAGAAGAACTGAAGGAAGGGTGAGTTGGTTTGCATTTCCAGGTATGTAAATCATGGCTGCAGAAGCCTTGGTCATATGGCCACTGCAGTCGAGAGCAGAGAGTAACAAATGCCTGTGCCAGCTAGCGCTCACCTCTTCATTCAGTCCGGGATCCCAACCCATGAAACGGTGTGCCTGCTTTTAGGGCAGGTCTTTCCACTCCAATTAACCTAATATGAATAATCCCTCATGGGCACCAAGGAGATTCTAGATCTCTCAACTTGACAATCAATACTGACAGATGGGAAACCAGCCTTTGGTCTCTCTGAAATATGATTGACAGTCCGTACTTCTGCACCGTCTGCACTTCAGTGAGGCTTTGTATGGCACATGGACTCCTGCAGTGAAGAGGGTGACATGTGGATGGTCCTCAGTAAACGTGGGGTGAATGCGACGAGGCTGAGCATGGGGAGAGTTCAATGCGCCTTCACTTTCCCCAGGAAAGGGTGGGTGCTTGCTAACTTTCCACTGAGTTATATCAGAGCCTTTTCCCAAAGCAAAGGGACTGTCTACCACAAGGATAGAAAACAGAAGTAGCTTGCTCTTCTAAATATGGCTCTCTCCTTTATCTGTTTCAAAGAGGAAATTGATCAAAGCAGATAGAGCACTGGCTGTGGATCTCTGAGACCTGTATCTGAATATGTCCTTGACACTGTGATACTAGACAAGTGATACTCTGCCTGGGGCCCAGTGTCTTCATCTGGGAACACATAGAAAAACTCGTGGAACCAAAGCAAGCATATATGACAAAATATGGGCGGAATGAAATAACATTATGAAAATTGATTGAGTTTCCTTCTGCTTCAGGACTTCCAACTTCATTGTTTTGCAACAACTTGTTTCAGAAAGAATGAAATGAACACTCTGTCTATTTTCCTGTCCTCCATGCTGTGTTAGCTAAGCTAGCGTTCTGTGACACTATTCCTGGGGCAGTGTGAGGGACTGCCTCCTCACCCCAGGTAGGGGCCGGTGACCGAGCACACCACAGATCGCACCAAAGTTCAACTTGGTGAGCCAAGGAGTTTTATTTGGGTCACTTATAGGAATATGGGCTATTTACAGGAGCAGAAATGATTCCAAGACAGCTGAGTCACCGAAGACCAGTGTGAGCAGCAGCTCCTAAAAACGGAGACTCTGGAGCTCACTGCACAACTTGCTGGTAGCTCAGCCGGTGGGAGAGTGTCATTTCCAGATAGTGCGGATGGTCTGATTCCCTTCCAGGCAGCTTACCTGGAAAAGACTTGAGTGTGCCCCTATACACAGAAAGAAGTCATGTTGGTACCTCTAGGCTTTCAAACCTAGAGTCAAGGCCTCTGAATGATCCTGCTAGAATCTTTAACCTCTTAGTGACAGACTCCTGTGGTCAGTTCTATCTTCCCATTCTATGGCATTTGGTTATGGCAGTATGTGCAGACAGATTGGCAACTCATTACAATTAACATTTGCAAGTAAAGCTGTTTGGGCGAGACACATCTCCGTTCCACTGCTGCTGTAGCAGAAGGTGTGTGATAGAGAGATGGGAAAGATGGAGAAGTGAAAGGTGGGTTTATTTATATTTTTGGGGGGATGATACAAGGGTGGAGGGTGGACACGGAAGGACTGGGACATGAATGGGATTGGGGAGCATGATGGGAAATTCCCAGAGAATCAGTAAAAGAATTGTGCTGATTAATTAAAAGAATAAAGGTCAATGTATAGATGTCAATTATAGTTCATATGCTATCTATTTTACTTTCCTTCCCTGTAGTATAGAGTTTTAACTTTTGAGTTTTGCTTTATATGCACTTTTTTTCTAAAACTTAATTTGTAAATGCATAGTAAACAAGAGAGAGCGTTTTCCATTTCATCGTTTCATAGCCTAAAGTTTTAGTTTATAATGGGAGAAAAGGAGACTACTGGGGACTCACTCCCACTGAGGTAACTTTCAGATGTAGAAGTTTGATGAATTAAGTTTACTGCTAGTCTGGTTCAAGCCAGTCTGGTTCAGACAGCTTGATCCAGCATTTTTGCTGACATAACTATTTTTTTCTTGCAGTTGAACACTATGCTGCTGGTGTATACATCCAATGGTCAGAAACAGGGAAAGAACTAATTCAGAGCTTGCTCCCTGTGTCAGGCAATCTCAGCATACCCCAGTACGCTCACCAACAGACCCTAGTGTTGTCCTGTAATAAGACTGCACACCCATGTCATTTCTGTGTTTGTGTTTATGCACCTCTGAAGTACAGGTTTTGGGGGTGGCTTCCCTGTGGAAGCATCTTCACCTCTATCTTTTGGAGAACTTTTTATTTTAAGATGCTTGTGATGTCTGATGAAGAAAATATATCTTTCACTGTGAGAATTTCTCATTGTTTCCCTCCACATCACCAACTACTTTCTTGTATTATTGTCCACAAGTCTTTCTCCCTCTCCTTCTGCTCCCCAGTTGGAGTTCTCTCGAAGTCTGCTATTGCCTGGTGTGCCCTGACCCACATTCTCGCTCTGAGCAGTTTGCTGAAGCAGCAGTGACATCTTGCCCAGCCACACTCCCGCCAGAGTGCAGAGCCACATAGGCCCTCACTTTTTGGCTCTTTCTTTAGCTCCTGGAAGGATTTCAGGCCCCTTCAGTAACAAGGCTCCCTCTTTTTCATACAGTTTTCTTGCATCTCTCCTCCCTGGTTCTCTGTCTTTACCTCATCTTTCCCTTAGAAGCTGCTTTGCACTGAACTCAGTCAGTCCCTCAAGGAATATTTCCCATCTCTAAGTCAGGAATATCATCAGTCCTGTATTCATTTCTGAAACCAATTAACATTGGCCAGTGGTTTTAGTGTGACCCAGAGCTTTCTGCTTTACAGGAGCTAAAATTCAGTTGTTTACTAAATCCTTGCAGAGAGATGCTAGCTGGAAATCACTGAGTCAGGCAGATGGTGAGAACCAGACATACTTCCTTCTCATGGGCTTGGTTTCTGTAGAAGGATCCTGATAACCAACACATAAGCAAATATATGTCAGAGTGGGTGGCCGTGGTAAAAATCCGAGAACATGGTCAGCTACTAGAGAGAAGCCGATGACAAAATCTATGCGAGCAAGAGGCCTCTGAACAGAGGCCGAGTGAACTGGCAAGGGGCTCTCTGGAGAAGAAAATTTGGGATGATCTGAGGGAACAGCAAAGTCTCCAAGTTGGAGTGTACTTATGATGTCTGAAGACAAGTAAAGGCCAGCATAGCTGTAAGGCAAACATAAGGCCTGTAAAAGGCAAGTGGCCCCAAGGCCTCTAGAAACACTGTAGCTGGGGA
This sequence comes from Ondatra zibethicus, assembly GCA_004026605.1. Taxonomy (NCBI): domain Eukaryota; kingdom Metazoa; phylum Chordata; class Mammalia; order Rodentia; family Cricetidae; genus Ondatra; species Ondatra zibethicus. The sequence goes on along the minus strand of PVIU01008946.1, from coordinate 29,463 downwards.
AACAAGGTTCAGAAAAACAAAAATTAAAAGTTAATTATTCTTCTAGTAAGGTTCTATTGCTGAAAACAACACTTGCTTATGTCATTGAACATAGAGAAGTCACACTGGTAGCTAACTAAAACCTTCATCTAGACTGACTAGCATTCATGATGCTGGAAGATACTCTACACACTGCTGGAAGAGAAAGGTAATCATCAACTGACCTGTGACAGTTACCAGCCTGCAGGATACATTAGTGCATAGTGCCACAAATGTTATGGGAGTAATCAACCACTTTTTTTTTAAACAAATTGGACTTGAAGTCCATTCCATGAGATGGAACTCACACCCGAGACTGCTAAGTGGCTGCAAATAGAGAGGTCATGAGTCGTAGGGGATACATACTACTATTATGCTTCTCAGGGAACACAGCAATAAATTGATTCCTAATGACATATTACTATGCCAGTAGATTGGTCGCAGAGATGGGGTTTGGTTCTAAACAATCCCATTTCATGCTGCTCCTTTAATCAAATGACTAGAAATCATAGCTTGACTTTTAAGATTACCAACTGGATGATCAGAACAGACTCCAGACATCTAGAAACTTGCAGTTCCCCCTGGAAAGTGGGTAGCAGCAGCTGGAATGTCATGCTACCAAATGAAGTTATGTGTGTAGAACTGATGGCTAATAAGGATCCAGGAGGAGTTATTGGTCCTGACCTCATTATGACTTTGATTTTGGTCTTGCTATTTATTTACTATACAGTGATGCTTTGCAAAGACAGACCAGTACAGGGTTGAAGCATCTGAAGATTTGCCTCTGGTTCACAGCAGCTGGTTGCTAGGCATCTTACTAAGATATTCTTGTCTCTCTCTTTAGCTGACTTCCTAGTACATTTGCAGCAGCCTAGAAAACAGAACTCTAGCCCCGGTCTTTGCCCATGGCAATGGCTTAGCGTCCTGTTCTCCTGTGCTCCAATACAGAATGTCATGCAGAATTTAGAAGCTTGTATTTTTTGATCACATGATCTGGCTTCTGAAGAAGGGCTGTGGTACAGAATTTTATGACAACCACAAAAATGAAGTTCTGATCACATCTCAATCTACCTCTTCACTTATGTGGTTGCTGTTTGCTCATTTTGACCCTGCAGAGTAAGGGTTCTAAGAAAAAGAGGAAGATGGTCACCTCATACACTCCACATAAGAGGGAAGAAAAACATTTATTCTTGGGTAATCCCATCTGCACTATGTTTAACAAGTTTCCATTTTTATTTTCACAAAAATAACTGTTGCTTCTCTTCAAATTTCCTAATTTGAAAATTTTTTTAAATTTTTATTTCTTTTTTTATTTTATATGCACATTTGTGTGAGGGTGTCAGATCCCTTCAAACTAGAGTTACAGGCAGTTGGGAGCTGTCATGTAGGTGCTGGAAATTGAACGCAGGTCCTCTGAAGAATAGCCACTGCTCTTAATTGCTGAGCCATCTCTCCAGCCCCTCCTAATTTTTTAAAGGTGTGAGTGCAGTTCATGCTTGAATCTTTTCCCAGTCTCTCAGATTCTTGTGTTGTAGGTCCATGTGGGTCTAGGTTTAGCATTTGGCTACTCTATTAGCTGTGAGACTCTGAGCTCTTTGCTAAATCTTCATAAGCCCAGGTTTTCTTACCTATAGATTAAAAATTACAATGTGTAGCTCCTGGAGCTGGTGAAAGGGCTACATGAGACAATTTGTGTGATGCACTTACACAGTGCTTCATTTTTTATAGGTAAATGATGTGGGTAAGTAGTAGGCAGCACATGAGAAAGAAAACATAAATAGGCATAAAACACAAGATACTAGAACAGGAAAGAAGAGCAGGAAGAATAGGGAATAAGCGCTCAATGGTTAAGAAGAGAAACTCACCTTGCTGCAGAGAAGAGGCAAGGAGTCAGATTGAAGATAAGGTTCTGCTGTTCACCAAGGCCTGCACAGTCAGAAGCAGACATGAAGGGTTTCTCTCACTCTCATCTCCAAGATGTAATCTCTCCAGAAACTCTGTTTTGAGGTTTCTATGGGAGGAAGAGTCTCAAGGAAGTCAGTAAAGGCATAGATAACCCGATATAGTTACTGGGGGAAGAGCAACAGGTATTCTCCTGATTTTTTTTGACAGGACCCTGTAGGGTATTGATGGAAAACTTTTGAGAAAGCATTTATGTTTTGAGAATCTAATTTTCTTTCTCTGGCTATTGTCCTATAGTACTATGTCATTTTAATGTCTTCAGTGTGGATTACTTTCTTGAACTGTTATAATAAAAAAAAAACCCATGCAGACTTAAGCAGAGAACATTTACACCTCTTGATGGAGACTGAACAGTCTATGACTGAACCATTGGCAGATTCTGTTTCTGATAAGATCCAACTTGCTCCTGTGGCCCACATGGTAGAAATGACTAGGTAACTCTGTACATCATTAGTACGGTCATTAGTCCCATTGATATAGACTTCCCCTTACAATCTAATCAGATTGCAAAGGCCTCAGCACTAAATTCCATCCCATTGGAGGCTAGGTTTCCATATCTGACTTTGGAGACCCACTTTCAGTCAATAGGATGGTAGGATAGATTGTATATTAGCTTTCTGCTATAACAGTGACCTCAGGAAAATAAATGTAAAGAGAAAAGATTTAATTTTGATCATGGTTTTAGGTTTTTATTTCATGATAGGTATGGTCTATTGCTTTGAGGTCTCTCATGGGGAGGAGGCAGGCCAGATTTGTTTACCTCATGATGCATGTGGTAGTTTGAAAGAAAATGGCCCCCTAGGCTTGTAAGAAGTGGCACTATTAGGCATGGCTTTGTTGGAGGAAGTGTATGACTAGGGCATGGGCTTTGAAGTCCCAAATGCTCAAGTCGGGTCTAAAGTGACATTCACTTCCTGCTGATGTGAATCCAGATGTAGAACTCTCAGCTCCTTCTCCAGCACTGTGTCTGCTTGCATGCCATTATGCTTCTCGCCATGATGATAAAGGATTAAACCTCTGAACTGTAAGCCAGCCCTAATGAAATGTTTTCCTTTATAAGGGTTGCTTTGGTCATAGTGTCTCTGCACAGCATTAGAAATTCTAACTAAGACAGTAGGAAATTAAAAGAGAGAATAAAGGGACAGAGTGGTGGCCCATCTCCCCGTCAAGGACATATATCCAATGACTGGCAGAGTCTACCTCTTCTAGTTTCTACCGCGTCCCAACAGTGCTAAGATAGAAGCTGAACTTTTCACATACTTGCCCCTGGGAGCTGTTCCTGATCCAAATGACAGCAGATGGCTGGTATTGCTTTAAGCAGGGCACTGAAGGGAAGGAGACAATATCAACTCCATATACAACGTGGACTCCCTGGGTCCAAGTATTATGGATGCACAGATCTTTGCTATGGTTAGCATAATTGCAGTAGTTAAATCATAGCTAAGCTTGGTGGCTTAAAACCATGTCAACCATTGGGCATCTCTCTCGATTCCCAGACTTAGATGGTAGTTTTTCTGCTGGTCTTGTTGTCATAACATGTTTCTGTTGTTATGTGCAAATCCCTTGGGGCCAATAACTCCTCTTGAATTCTTACTAGTTGTTAGTTCTACACTCTTAACTTCATTCAGTAGCATGGCCCTTAGCATGACACTCCAGCTGCTGCTGCCCACTTTCCGGGGGACTGCAAGTTTCTAGATGTCTGCAGTCTGTCCTGGTCATGCAGTTGGTGAACATGAAAGTCAAGCTATGATTTCTAGTCATTTGATTAAAGGAGCAGCATGAAATGGGATTGTTTAGATCCAAACTCCATCTCTGCCACCAATCTACTGACATAGCAATGTGTCATTAGGGGTTGCTGTGGTCCAGCTGTGTCCTGGGTTCAGGTCCTGAGATGGAGAAGGGGTTTTGGCATGAAGAAATGAATTGTCCGACCACCAGATGAGTTTCACACAAGTGGTTGGCCCCAAATAGCTCTAGCTGTCTTTATTTATACATCAAAAACAAGCATATTTTTCCATACTAACAAACAAGTTTTTCCCATACTCCAACATTAACCTCTGGCAAAAACAAATATGTCAAATATGTTTTTACCAACTTTTACATAAAAACATCTTTAAACCCAAAACAACATTTATAATTTAGCCAAATACCAAGCTGGGTACATCTTGTCTTTACAAAACTAAAGGTAATAAACATAGGCACACATTTTCAAGGACAATATCATTCAAAACATATTTACAGAAATAGGGTTGATTTGCCTCTGCTGCCATCAGTGCTTAACTGGAAAAGCTCCTGGGGTCTGAAGTGACAGCTGGCATCTCCAGACAGGAAACCTGAGAAACATTTGCTCACAAAGAATTTTAGGGAAAAATATTCAAGAAAAAATGGGGTTTTCAGGAATGATCACATCTATCCCACGTGTGATTGACAAAATAACACTAAAACCACCAAGAGAATCACGAATATTAAGAGAAATGAAATCATGCAGGCTGCGCGGTCCCAGCAGTATTCTGCGCTGCCCCAGAGTTCACTGATCCTTGCTGAGTGAGACTGTCCCCATGGGCTTTTGCCGCATCTGGAGACCCATTGGGAAAGCACTCATGCAGGGGCTGAAACTAGACTACATGACTCCCAACAGGGAATCATTTTATTGCTATATTCCTTTAGCAGAATAGTAATAGTAAGTTGACTATTGGCTGACTAATAGTAGTAAGGTTGACTATTCTCAGACACATTCTGAGTTTCCACTGAGTCTAGAAACTGCTGAGTCAAAGCACAGAATATAGTTTTATTTTTCTGTACAGACCGTTTTATTATACCAAGGCACTTTGAAAAATCCCCCAGACTCCCAAAGGAGGAGCTGCTCTTTGAAATTAGTAGTTCTCAGTCTTCCTAATGCTATGACCTTTTATATGTATATAGTTCTTCATGTTATGGTGACTCCCCCAGTCCTAAAATTATTTCGTTACCACTTCGTAACTGTAATTTTGCTGCTGTTATGATTCGTAATATAAACATCTGTGTTTTCTGATGGTCTTAGGTGACCTCTTGTAAAAGGGGTCACACTCCATAGGTTGAGAACCACTATTTTAAATCATCAATTCAATGTAACGATTAGGTAAGGAAAAGTGGTCCAGATTCTCATGGAATGAAAGGACATACAAGTGTTGGAATATTGGGTAGGAGATATGTTATAGACATAACAACTTTCCATCAGTAAACTCGATTCCACATTAACATGCAGGTCTTTGTAGGTTAAACTGCATTTGAAATTACTAGATGCCTCTTGCATGTTAGATACCAACTGTGAGAAAACCATCTATAACCTGTTTCTTAGGAAAAACTGTCTGTACAACTGGGTTGTATTGAAGCAGCTCAATTGCCCAGCTTGGACAGCTAGCTGTTTCTCAGCTGCCTTTAAAATAAATGTATTTTTAAAGGTTTAACTCATAACTTATTCGTCCTTAAAGATTTTCAGTGGCACCAAATTGCCAGAGCTTTCAAACACGGTATTTTGTGTTATGAATGGAGACCAGGTTTTTGGTTTAAACCCTAGAATAGGCTATTTTAAGCTCACGAATATCTTGTTTGAACAATAGTCTGGGTAACTGGCTAGAAGGAGCTGGGAGTCTGTGGATGAAGGTACCTACCCATCTTCACACTGCAGCTCCTCTTTTCTTTGTGTGCCCCAGATTCGGCTGTGACCAATGCTGTCAATAGCCTTGTCCTTAGGAATCATGTACTTAGAACTGCATGAAAGAGAAAGGAAATGAATGTCTTGTATCTTATGTTGCAAAGGACTTGAGCATAAGAGGACTTCAGTGTCTGTGAGAACCTTGGCTCTCAACTGGTGGGATATTCTGCATATCAGATATTTACATTATGATCTGTAACAGTAACAAATCACAGTTATGAAGCAGCAATGAAAATAGTTTTGTGGTTGGGGGTCAAAACAGCACGAGGAACTGTGTTAAAGGGTTACAGTGTTAGTGAGGTTGAGAGCCACTGCTATAGAGGCTCCTGGCAGATGATTGTGCATGCACTGTGACACTCTTGTCCTCTATTCTACCTCTAGCTTGCTTGTGTCTGGTTGACTGCTGCTCAGCCTCTAGATATCATCTTAAATATTACTCTCTCAGGAAAGCTAAAGTTCTCCCCGTAAGTCTGTGCTGTGGGTGGCTAATGAGTGATTTTAGAATGTTCTATACTTCTAGTATCTAGTAAGTGAGAGCCCTGTTTTATAGCGTGTGTGTGTGTGTGTGTGTGTGTGTTTACTGTTTTATTCTGCTTTTCTTTGACCAGGGACACAGTAAACGTTTGGGCAGATGGATAGGTTAAGAGTTGAATGTGGCAATGGAATGGTTCCTATCTGATATTTGACTCCTTGGGCTATAGGAGCTTCAAGTCTACGAGTTCATTCCTGCTCTAAAGGAGAATGAAGTCATCTCATCAGTGAGGCACCTTTTCCAGAACTTGTAGACAAACCTTTTCTTTCTTTCTTTCTTTCTTTCTTTCTTTCTTTCTTTCTTTCTTTCTTTCTTTCTTTCTTTCTTTCTTTCTTTCTTCTTGCAATGACCCTTCCTTAAATTATTCCAAAAGAACAAAAATGATTTTCTTTGGTCGAATTGAAGGCAATTATGTAATTTTAGTAGTCTGGGGAGAGAAATCAGAGGCTCTGTCAGTCAGAAGCATAGCTCTACTTTGAAATTTTTAAGAGCTCTTGTAAATGGGCCATTCTTAATCCAGTTTCATGCAGTAGATATAGTTTAGAGGACTCTTTTGTGTAGGACACTATGTTCTATAACCGACACCTTTTATTTTGTATGTGTGTGTGTGTTTTTTTTGTAGAAGAAGGTGGCTGCTTTCTTTCTTTCTTTTTTCCATGTAGTGAATGTATAACATTTCTTGAAGACTAAATTATCCCAACTTGCTTTTCCCCACACGTTAGCCACCAAAGGTGCTGTGAGAGTTGCTTCCGAAAGACACAGATGTGTACACAGTTAATTCCAGCTAACACTCACCACTGCCCAGCCTCCCAGGAGAGGTAGGGCTGCAGAATTTAGTGTAGCCACTTGTAGATGGAGACTTATGATTTTATGTTGTAGAGAAGGACGACGGCTGACAGGATATTCTATAATGAGAATGAATATCAGCCATAGGTGTTGCAGAGAGTTGAGTCCACCAGAAATGTATGCCTCTTGGGAAGAAGGCTGGGGATAATTAAAAGGACTACTTTGCAAATATTATTTTATACTCCAGAAATGAAATTCATTGGTGAGTATATGTGTGTAATTTAAAAAATTAACCCAAGTTTCTTACATGAAATATAATAGTGTTCTTTTTCTTCAATGCTCAGACATAACCATATTAGGCATATGGAGGTACTCTGATACTAGTCCCTAACGTACATTGCATATTTCCTTTATATTTGAAATGTGGGAATAAGAGCCCAATAGCACACTTGTGAGTATGTGTAGCATCACCATGACCAAGGCACCTGCATGTAGATGGCACTGATTGATGTTTCCTAACCACTGTCCTACTGCTGTCAAAGACACCACGACCCAGGCAACTCTGATAAGAGAAAGCATTTAACCCAGGGCTTGCGTACACTTTCAGAGGTTTACTCCATTACATCATGGTGGAAAGCATGGCGGCATGCTACAGACACTGGAATAGTAGCTGAGAACTACATCCTGCTCCGTAGGCAGAGAGAGACAAAGGCTCTGGGCTTGGCAGGGGCTTTTGAAACCTTAAAGCCCCCCTCCAGTGACACACTTCCTCCAACAAGGCCACACCTGAAGGCATAAGTCATGAAACAATCCCACACCAGTTTGGAATTGTGATTAATAAAATGGTTATTTATTTAAAGGGAAAAAACTTACAGATCACTGTCCCAGAAAACAGCCCTCTGCATAATCAGGAACGAAGTCTAACAGCCGGAAGCTGGAAGCAAGAGAGCGAGCACATGGCTACCACTTCTTTTTTAAAACTAAAGAGACCACGCCCCAGTGGGCTGGTATCTTAAAGGCTATTGGCTGAAGGAGTGGAAGTAGCTCCCGCAGCACACACCTATTAATTATTTTAATCCTTTAAATAGTGCAACTCCCTGGTGATTAAGCATTCAAATATATGAGCCCATGGAGGTCATTCTATTTAAAACAACCACATGATACAAATACTTTAAAAGAAATGACTTTTGGTGACATGATGTTCTAAAATGGTGATAAATTCTTGGTAAAGTGCTGAATGAAACAAAATACCTCTAATTTTTACAAAAATACAATGGTCACCATCTCATAAACATATATCAATTGTATGTGATAGATAAATATTTTATATGGAAGTATTATATATAGTAAAATTGTTAAGAAAAATCTTCTGTGCCAGCACACAGAAATCCAATCAAGCCAAATCAAAGCGAATTAAAATGCCCATGAATTTTTAATAAATGTAGCACTCTCAGGTGGCTGGGAGCATGGCAGGGGAGACATGGCACAAGCAAAATCTGGGAGCCCACTTAAATACCCAGGGAGGGATCAGGACCTGGCATGCTGGGATTTGGAGTCCAGACCAATGCAACTCCCAGGCCAGAGTAGGGGCTGGGATGGATGCCAGGGACTGGGGTGAGGCTCCCAATTTAACATCACAAAAATTAACTTCATACACTTAAATACATGATAGACGTGTAGCCTTCTATGCTCCCTGTCTATTCCCTCATGTACCCCACCATGTCTATCACTGCTTTGCCCAATGACATCACTTTCAACTTGACTGTACAATCTTATCATGCATTTTCTCATTACTCTCTGAATCACCCTTCAGCTGGTTCTTTAACAGCTACAGTTAATGTCCCACATCCTATCCTTCCTCTTTATGTCACTCTTCTTCTTGCTATCTATGAGATCTGCCTTCTAACTGCTTAACCTGGAACTGGGCTGTTTTAATGTGCTATTCTAGAGAGTCAAATGGCCAGCACAGGGATGGAAGGATGAGCTTTCATGCCCAGGAATTCTGGGAAGACGTCTGTACTGAATAAGGTGCTGAACTGTATATAAGAAGATAAGGAAATATCTTGGGATTGACATGACTTTGGACTGTCTAGTGTCTAAGTAGCTGAATGGCTCATCTGGACTTAGTGTAACAGCCTAGGAATAAGTCTCTGATCAATCAGAGACCTTTTTAGCTTTTTAGAAGTCATCAAATTCTTACCATTGAAGATTTTTGTATGAAGTTGACCATGTCATATCTTCTCCTTCTATTTTATGATGATTGGCTTTCCTTTTCTTTCCTCTTATTCTATTTGTTTAAGTAACTTGTGGTTTGCGAATTTTTATTTATTTTTCAAAGGTTCAGTCTTTTTACATATGAAGTAGCCTCACTACTCTGTTTCATGATTCTGTAGCATTGCCTTCTCCTGCATGAATTATAATATGATGATAATGCATTAGTATAAGTCTAAGTTACCAATAGTGTCACATTAAGGAAGGAAACAAAAGCTCCTCCTCTTGGAATGATTTAACCAAGAGCTAAATGAATCCAGACTTGAATTTTGTATTTCATGCTCCCTGTGTCTTCTGTCTTCTGTCTGTTGTAAGTCTGGTTCTGGTTCTGTGCCTGCCTGAAGCCTGTCTTGTGAATCTGTTTATGACTGTGTTTGTCTATCCCTAAGTGTGTGACTATTTGTTATATGACCAACATGTGTGTCTGTGTATACTGTATATACCGTGTGAGTGGTGTCTTTCTGTCCCTGTATTTATTGAGTAGCATAGGAGGTATCATATCGGGGAAGGAATGAGATTCTTTACAGAAATCTTCAACAGACTTTTAACAGAGATCAAGTCTCTGGCCCCAACTGATCCCAAATGACCCAGATAACAAACATAATTGTCTATCAATTAATATCCATAAATGGTTGATTTCAATCTTTGTGATATTAAGGAGCTGCTTTCAACTTCTGTATTTTCTGCTTTCAGCAAATGACACACATGCATTGTTCTGGGTCAGGGGGATGGAGGAGTCCATAATTTAAGATTGCAGCTATGGATTAGTTTAAGTTATAAAAGCTGATTGCATGCATGGGAATTCCAAGGCAAGTAAGTTTGGTTGTTACATTTTTTTCTTAAAGGCGGGTTAAACAAACAGGTTGAGTATACAGGAGGCTAACAATCTTAAGACTTAAATGACCTCAAAGAATTTTGTTATTAACCCTGGCTGGAAGGTCCATTTCCAGTCTCTTAGAATGGAAGGAATATTTTCATAATATTGCATTGCCACACTCCTCTACTTCCTCAAGATTATCTTGAGGTTCCTTCATACATTTTATTGTAATTTTTGTGTTTAGGAGCAATCTATGTATTTGCTCATAACTACCACTGCTCAGTCAAGCTTGCTGAGAAGCTGTCAGATATCACTATCACCTGCTGGATAACTGACAGAGGGAAAGAACAGGGTTAGATTCATCATGATCATTTGTGATTTTCAAATTCTCTTCATTCCCATTTATGATATATATAGACACTGTAGTACATTTGAATGACACACATCGTGTTTGACATAAATCTCCATTAAGTCCAACATGTCTTATTTTCCTTTCTTTCTTTCTTTCTTTCTTTCTTTCTTTCTTTCTTTCTTTCTTTCTTTCTTTCTTTTTTTTTACCATGGGAACATCTTTTATCTGTAAGTTATCCAAATATTGTCTACCCATACCTCTGTGCCCATAGTAATGTCTGAACCCTTTTCCACCTGGAGCCAAAGCCATCTCTAGTCTCTTTCAAGATATTCCTCTTCTGTTCCCACATTGGGGCAGATCATCCCTCAGAAGTAGAGGAATTTTGGCACTAGTGCTGAGGGTCGAGTTATAAAATTTCTTTATGGGCATTTCTGGTGGAGAGCCTTCTGAATCTTTGGGGTATTTTTTAATGGAACATGCGAAAAAACCCCAGGGACATAGTTGTGTTAAGTATCTGTGATGCCCCATTCGTGATGTGGGGAAGCTTTAAAAATTATTGCGGGAAAAAACTGTTTAGTTCCGAAAAAGATTGGACCATAAAACCCAATAAGTGGTTGTGAAATAAGCCAACCCTAGGTATTAATGTTTCTTTCATTATAAAAAAAAGTAGTTCACCAAATGGATGTGTCAAATTTTAAAAAAATCCATAGCTCCTTAACTGAATTGTATAATGTATATGTTATTCTTTCATTACTAGCTGTTTGACCCATGCACTGCCACCAAATGCCCCAAATTTCTTCCTGTTTATGTAACGGGGGTTGAAACCATGTGACGTGCTGCTCTATTGGAGATGTTAAAGCATAGATTTCCATAGGGAAGCTATGCCAGAAGCATAGTGTAGCACGTTATTCCTAGCCAACCATATGAAATAGTATTAAGACTGTGCAACCTGAATTATAAAAGTGTGTGTAACTGTTGTGTACTTGGTGGTTGTTTTTAATCTAAGCTTCTCAGCTGTGTGTTGCTGAAGAACTGAAGGATATATGAAGTCTGACTGAATTTCTTCCCACTGATCTTAGAGCATGACACTTGGCATTAAGACCAAATCTCACGAATTTCTGTGGGTACGAATTTATTACAAAAACCAGAGAAAGGAGAAGGAGTAACTGACCCTCTACAAAATCTTTAGTTGAAGTGCAAAACGATTAGGACTCTCAAACCAAGAAAACTCAATGTTTACAAGATAGATATTTGCATTAATGTTGCTTGGAACCATGTAGTTTGTTCACAGTGAGATTGATGTGAGAGGGGCATTGCTTAACATACCGGGGCAAATAAGGAAGAATCGAGAAGAATTTCTCTGGTACTATATACCAAAGGGAGCATTGCTAACTTCCAGGCCTCCAAAGCTTAACCAAATATCCCTCAGCCATGCCTGCTGACCTCTGAGAACCCTTTCATACCTTATCCTGAGTAGGCCAGAGGAGTAGTACCTCTACAAGGCCCTTTGTCAACAAAACACTTCTTAGCCTCCTCTGAAGCTTGCCTGATTAGCCTCAAAGCATGTTGAACCCACAGCAAGGTTACTGGAAGTGTCAGTTAGTAAATAGACACTTTACAGTAATTGAATCTTGGTGTCACAGAGTTCAGACCACAGGCCCTGGCAGCCCAGAGCAAGGGTGGCTTGGAGCAAACTGCACTGACAGGAAGCAAACTCCTCAGAGGGGTCCCACCACAGTGCTTTGGCTTTAGGTTGCAAGGAGGAAAGTTTACCAACCACCCCCTCGCCTATTGCCACTAAGTTGCTGTCACTGAGGTAATAGTAGGGGGTGGTGGCAGGTGAACCACAGAGAAAACCATCTGGGGTGGGACTTTCAAAACCCATTTCCAAAGAACAATTTTGTGTTCTTGTTGAAGTTTCTCATATTATTAATATGGGGCCAAAATCATGTGTAGAAAAGAAGTCACCAAGCCCCGTTAAGGCGGTTAGACCACGAGGTGGGCTCTGCTGATATTTAGCAGAAATGATATGAGATTCCTCTGCCTTTTAAGTGGTTTTGAGCTGTGGTCTATGAATTCTAAATCCATTCCAGGTGAGTGCCGGTCTCCTGACTCGCAAACAAGAGAAACTATTTACAGCTCCTAGCTCAGGATAAAGCATCTCCATTAGCTAGTTCTCGATGCAGTTCATTCTCCACAAGCCACTGTGTCCCTGATTCTAATGGTGAGGCTGATTTAAGAGGCAAGGCTAAATTGCCTCTGTTAGAAACAACTCATTCCCTTTTGTTCTGTGTTCATTGATGAGCTTGGTCTGCTTTCTGGATCCCTGGGGTCCTCTGTAGATTCTGCTCTGTGGTCACCACTCTCACCTTCCAAATGTGACCCACATTCCTTTCTTTCCCTTAAAACAAGAAGCATCACAAGGGGTAAGTGATGTCTCTCACACATTTCAAGTCACCTCTAGCCACTTAAAGCCCTGCTTTTGCTCCCTTCGTTGCTGTACATACTTTGCTAATGCCAGCATCCAAAATGTCAGCTCGGTTGCAGCATCAGCAAGGAGACAGAAAGCTGCCCACTCTGCTACCACAACCTGGTAGGCACTGTGTCTGATGACAGCCATGGGTGCTCCTTGTTGTCTGCGTCACTGGTTACCTGCCCCCTCATAGGTGGGCCCAGAAGACAGACAGGCTTCTCCTTACTCAGAGCTGGCATTTCTCTCTGTCAGAACGTTTAGGGATCTTTCTAGAACTGGTGACTCACTGTAAATCCCTGATAGGGGCTGGCATTCCAGTACTCTAAGTCTCCGTTCCGGAGGTCTAGCTTAAGATTTTATCTTTAGAGGGAGGGAATTCTAGTTACATATAACAGACGTCCTGGGGTGGACGACTGTGTGACCCTTCCATGTTTCATGTGACGTGACATCATGCGCTGTAGCAAGAGAGAGCAGTTGCTGCACACCTAAGGAGAAAACAGTGCTATTGTCACCTTGTTAGATAACATAAGAAGGAAGGGAATGACAAGCTTCCAAGCAGAGTGAAGCTGCTGTCTCAGGAACTCTCTTGGGATTGTTTGATCTGAGTGGCTGAGTTATTATCATTTTTTTTGAAGATACTGTAGTATGGCCTACTCTGAACCCAGTCCTGTGTGGTAGGCAGTATATCAACCTGCCTGGCCATTACCAGGTTCTCAACACTGAAAAGAATATGTCATTCTGGACAGAGTATTCTATAAGCCAGGCTGACCCTGAACCAGCCACCTTGTCGCTCACATGGCTCTGAGCATTACAATGGCTAGGTGACCTCTGCTCTATGGTGACTAACAGGTTGTAAGTGGTTTCTCTTGCATATCCAAGTCAATTTTGACTGCAGCTGTGTCTGCCACCCATACCTCTTTGCCAATATAGTGGACTTGCTGCTAATATGTCAGAGTTAAGTCATGAGTTAGCTTTGTGTTTGCACTCTTGCCTGCCTCTATCTAGTTTCTGCTCCAAACCCTCAACTTGTCAGATAGATGAATCCATTTTAGCATCTAGAGAGACTGTTACTATCTTCTTCTGGACTCAGCTCACAACCTAAAAGTAGACTGAAACTCATTTCAGAGAGAAAAGAGACAGACGTAAGCATAATGATTTTTATTTATTCAGAGAAGACAGAGAACTATTTTGAATGTGTCGATGATAATGCTAACATGCTAATAACACTGAAAGCTGAAGTCACAAGTGCCACTTGCCTTTCATACACAGACTCATTTAGGCTTTGTGTTTTCCTTCCTTCATGGAGTAGAAGCCAGGAAAGCTAAGTCACTTGTGCAAACCCTAAGTCAGTAGGTGAGGAAGACACAGCTCATCTCCAGGAATCTTACTTAATTTCTGTAACTCTTCTCTCCATTCAGAGGCCTAGAAAGACTGTGACGTTAAGAAGGTAAAACAGAAAGTTTAAATCCAGCCTAGGGTGTCTGAACTTGATCTCTTAGGCAAACAGAAGTCACCAGAAATATTTTTGAGCCTGGGATTAGTGTAATAATCTCTTAAGAAGGTTGACTAGATATTCGAGGGTAAGAGAGTCAAAGACATGAAATCCAGAGGTTCATGACCATCTGAAAACCTACTACAAAAGATACAGAAAGCATAGGGGAAAATCATAAAGCTTTACCTGAAAAATTCAAACTATCCAAGTAAATGAACAAATAAACTATGTTCTCATATGCTTATTAACAAGAAGACCTGGATATGAATATTATTATTAATTAAATATTTCCATCTTTCCTTCATTTGTCTGCAGTCAATGAAATTTCAACCAGTATCTCAACTGGTTATTATTTTTTATTAAAAATTATATATTTTGATGATGTTTTTGTCCTCCTCCAATCAATTCCTCCCCAACTGTACATCCCCAGCTTCATATTCTCTTTCTCTCTCTCCCTTTCTCTCCAAACTAAAACAAAACAACAACAACAACATAAAAGAAAATCAAAGCAATAAAAAAATCAACAAAACAAAGCAAAAAAGCCGAAACAAACAAATACATAGTCAGTTTGGGGCTGGTCAACGACTCCTGGGTATGGAGCCTACCCTGGAGTGTGGTTGAAGTGCAGTCAATATGCCCAGGGTCACTCAGGTGAGGGGAACTGATTTTCCTTCTTCTCTTCAGATATCAATTATGAATAGCTTCTTGGTTAGGGATGGGACTTTGTAGTTCCCCTTCTTAGATCTGGGACCCTGTCTCATTTTCATCTCTGCAGACCTTGCGAATGTGGCCACAGTTTCTCTGCATTAATAATGCATCAGTCCTAGTGTGTCTGGGGGACACTGTTTCCTTGGAGGCAACCATCTCTTCTGCCTCCTCTTCCACACAGTTCCCTGAGCCCTGAGGCAAGGAGTTTGATGAACTCATCCCATTTAGGACCAACTGCTTCAAATTCTCACACTCTGCGTGTTATCCAGCTGTGGGTCTCTGTGTTAGTTACCATCTAAGCCTTTCTGATGGGATTTGAGCAAGGTACTGATCTATGGGTACAACAATATGTCGTTAAGAGTCATTTTGTTGCTATAATCCTTTAGCGGAATAACTATAGTAGGGTAGTAGCTATCTAATATCAAGTTCTTGGTCATAATAGCAGTCAAGTATAGAGTGGGCCTAAAATCTAATCAAAAAGTGGTTGGTTACTTCCATAACATTTATATGACTATTGCACCTATATATTTTGTAGAAACATCATTGTTATAGGTCTCGGGGATTGAAGTTGGATGATACTGATGATTAATTTTTCTCCTCTGGTAGCCTGCTGAGTACATTCCAGTATCATGAATGCTAGTCAGAAGGAGTAAGACTTCTAGTTGGTACCTGTTATAGGGTACAGCTGGCATACTCTGCCCCATACCCTAAGCTCCTCCTGCCCAAGGGCTGGACTGTCCTTCCCCTAGCTACCCTTCTCTATATAATCCAGCCATTTTGGTTACCTGGCTCTTATGGTCTACCCTTTACCCTCTTGGCCAGTCTCTTGGCTCAGGACACCCCTTTCGGTTGGCAGCTCCTCTCCTCTCACCCCTGTCTCCACACCGACAGCCTCAGGGTCCTGGTGACTCTGGACTCTCCCAGATGGCCCTGCCTCTGGCTATGCTCTTCCTTTTGTCTATAATAAACCTTCTCCTCCGCCACACCTAGGAGCAGCCATCTTCTTTCTTTCTCATGTCTCCCTTCCATTCAATGCCCTTCTGCCATCTGCAGTGCTAGCACACAAAGTTCTCATAATGCATCATCCTGAGCTCTCCATCCCCCTACTCTGTCTTCACTGAGATTGCAGTGGCCTATGGATAACTTGATTCACTAGGAGCCTTGGTTCTTATCTGCTGTCTCAATTCTCCTTCGCTATAGAGCAAAAACTTATTTACCAGGTACAAGATTCTTTTGCAAAAATCTCTAGCCTCCTGTGCCATGAAAATGCACCTGGTGGTAGTAAGGATTCTTTTCACTTTCATCTGAAGGATTTTACTCAGCTCACACCAGGAAAACTAAACCTGTAGCCACTTATCTAGTTAATTGCTCAGATCCAAGAAGGCCAAGTAGCCTTGACCGGTCCCTAGCTTAGGCCTCAAGGTGTCATGAAAGTGGAGCCCTTTCTCCTAAGGCATTTATGGTCAAAAGGGATTAAGCCCAGACTTTGGACAGCTGGTAAATGCTGGCGACACCACTGGGCTTAGAATAGGCTTAGAGGGAGAAACGAAGGTCTTCTCAGACCTCGGAGAAGCAAAGAATTTTTACTGTTGTTTATTCCTTTCCTTGCCCATAGAAAATCCAGCTACTTTAGTAGAACATTCACAATGGCTTTTGAGATTATTATTATTATTATTATTATTATTATTATTATTATTATTATTATTATTATTATTATTAGGTGATTGTTTGAGATAGCCTCTCACTATACAGCCTAGACTGGTCTAGACTTGTAGTCTTCCTTTCTCAACCCCAGGGATCATGGGCAAGTAGATATACTGGTTTATTTTTTTAAAATTTTTTAACATGTGACCTCAGTTATACAACCTGGGACAAGAAGGACTGGCTCACCAACGTTTTCCCTAGACGGCAGTTATACCTACCTCTTACCCAGCATCTTATGTTTGAATTTAAGATGCTAATCGGAACTCAACAGGCACTCCAAGTTTATAAAATGTTTCTTCTTAGAAATGTACAGTTTCATTCCATGGATATAAAGATTGCTCCACCTGTACTGTATTTGAAGTATGGATGAAAATATAGATTTAGCTTTTTCCTGCAAATGGTTCTCTGATTGATGTAAGCCCATTTCCAGAAATAATCAACTTTTCTTCCATGATTTAAAGTCTCAGTGGGGCAAGAAGTACAGGTAGATACAGTTAGTCTCATTTTATAATTGAGTCATCTCCAGCGGTGGGGATGGCTAAATGACTTAAAGTTAATGAAAAACACTGATGAGTCAGGAATAAAATTTCAGTTAATACTCTCCCCATTAAAAAGGTTTTCATGTAGCTTGTTTTAGCTGGTTTATTATAGCTAAAAGTAATCTACAGGGGGAAAAATCAATGATTGAAAGACAATGAAATGTAGCCTTGATGGTTAGTCTTGGACACAACCCAGAATTGGTGTAATTTCTTCTCCCTGCAGTCTCTCAGAGCAAGTTCCAAGGTGACATGGTACATTTCTGTTATCTATCAGCTATGCAGAGCTGTGTTTTCTGATAATTAATGATAGAAGTTTAGGGAATGTTTCATATATAAATAAACTGCTATGTTGACTCATACACCAAATTAAAGAAAACTGATATTAAAGACAAAATGTTTAGCTCTTTCTGGTCATAAGGCAAGTGCAGTTTTTTAAATGACTAGCTTATGAATTGTTTCTCTCTAAAAGACCATTATTTAGCTCTATGAAGGACAGAATCTTACAAAATCACACTTTATATTTAATATTTTGTTTTTAATCTTTAAAAATATTTAACAGGTTGCCATAATTATTTCCACCTTTCCTTGAAAATCCACCTATGGTTTCTAGTGAGATGGAAAAGACATCTTGAAAATGTTTCTGGTCTGAGCATAAAGCTAGCACAGGGGTTACTGACAGAGAGGTAACCACAGATAAATGTAGTCTTCTGGGAGTGTCAAGGAAGTCACACCCATCTTGTCCTGGATACTGACCAAAGAGTCCACCTGCCCTTGAGACAAAAGAAAGAATGTGTGTGGCCGACACTTCATCCTAGTGATCCTGCTGATAGAAGTACTCTAGGGACAGTTACTCAAAGGTCCTCTGCAGTGCCTCCAACAAGACACAGTCCAATCCATTTTTGCACACCAGCAGCGACACAGGACTTAGTTTTAAAATTTTTTCTCCTTTTAATTTGTCTACAATACTTTCCATCTGTAGGACAGAGATGTGCCACTAAAGATGACAAAAATCCTCATTCCATCTTTGTGCGAGCCTTCCCTTAAAGCATGTGCAAGCCATGTGTGGATCTTCTGCCAAGTCTCTCGTGAGAAGGAACCTTCAAGTTAAACAAAGAAAAACACCCCAACTGGACCTCCAAGCTAGACTTAGAATAGAAATACTAGCTTCCTTTTCTCCTTGGATCATTTCCAATCACCTTAGCATACCACTTACCCGATGAATACGTTATGTGTGAACAACATCCCAGAATTCTCCATGCTGGGCACACAAGTTTCATCAACACAACTCTAAGACCTTCCTTTGCCATCAGGTCTAGCTGTTACTCATACCCCAAGGAAGCTGAGAGGAAGGAACCTCCCTGTTCTCTGGGCCAATCTCCTTGGGCCTTTTCTTCTCTCTAGCTCTTACCTAGGATCTCATGACTACCAATTGTAGGTTCAGAGGATTCTGATGACCCTCCGAGAATGACAGTCCCAGACTTTGGGGACCTTACACTAAGGAGTGGGACTGCATGAGGAAGGAAGGGAATGACACAGCACCTCATTGTCTTTACAGCTTGCTACAACATCAAAGCAACATTACCTGAGCCTATTTCACAGGGTCATTACAGCGAGACAGTATTTCATTTTCATGAAATGTCCCCCAATACATCCTCTCTCATTTCCCTTCTGCTTAATAAGAATTAGGAAACTATCTATAAATTGTAAGTATATTGGATACACATGTAAGAAGACTCATATAGTCATAGCTTAGTCAAAATAATATTGTATTTTATTCCATGTGAGAAAAAAGCATGGAGGAGTACTTGTCTAGTGTAGATGAGACCTTGAGTTTGATGTCCTATAACCCAATCACCCCTAGAAAAGTAAAAGACACCTGGGGGCTGCTATGGTGGCTCTGTCGACAGCAAGAACCCAGACTCTCTATTCCATCGTCTTCAGTGGGTACTTTTCATCCTCAAGTCTATCTCATGGTACCTTTCAGTTGCTGTTGGACCCACTGCAGCCCTGCTCTGGATAGGAGGAGGAAGACTGAAGAAGGGTCGCATCCCTCAGGTTAATTACTTTCATTTAAAGTGATTTCTCATTGGTTACTTCTACCTGCCAGGAAGGCTGGGAAACATTGTTTAAATATTGACCATATCTACCTTTGTCTGTTTAGGAGTTCATTGCTAAAGAAGTTAGATGAAATGATTATCAGGTTGATAATTTAGTCTCTGACCACAGAAATTGGGGTTAATGGGTTAAATAATGGATTGTAGGCCATGGCCAGCTAGTTTCTTATGGAAGCTCCAAAGAGCACCCTGCTTTGATGAATAACCCTAAGTGAGACATTGATATCATATGGTATCTAAATGAACTCTTTCGTACCTTAAAGAGCACCAACTGTGTATGCAATTATACATATCTTTTTCTTCATTTGGCAAAATTTTGGCTTGCACAGTATTTCCTCACCTTTACAACCCAGAGGCCTGGCTTGCCCCACAGTAGAGCCCTGTACTCCTGCCTTCAAGTTTTGCTATGGGTACCGCTATCTTTTCTACATGGTACTGTTTCCATGTGAGTAAATCAGGCGGTTTGATTGCAATGATTTTCTCCAATTTGTTGTTGTTTCAAGTGTGTTAGTTACTGTGCCATCATGATTAGATATCTGGCAGAAACAAGAGAGGAGGATCTATTCTGGTTCATAAAGTTCATAGTTCACAGTTCAGAGAATACAGTCCGTCATGGTGGGAAAGGCAGGACACGGAGAGCTTAAGACAGCTGGTCACATCCCAGATACCAGCAAACAACTCAGGCTTGAAGTAAATGGACTATAATTCATAAGGCCTAGCCTCTGTGGCCCGAGTCCATCTGCCAGTCAGGGCTCCTGTCCCAGAGGTTCTAGAACCTCGCCAAACAGTGCCACCAGCTGGGGAATCAGGTGTTCAGACACTCAAGCCTGTAGGAGATGTCCCACATTCAAATCCTAACAGAAAGTGTGCATGAACTCTAGCTTTCAGAACTGGCTTTTTCACTGTTACCTGTCTCAGGGGTGGTAGGACCTTTGTGACATCCATAAGGAGATAGTTCGATTTTCCTCTAGGCATAATCCATGAGTTTTGTTTCCTTGTTGATTGTGAAAGAAGCAGTTGCCTCCTTTTCTTTTCCCCCTTTTATTTAAAACATATTCTTTTCTTGTATCACATACCCTCAATAGAGTTTTTCCTCCCTCTACTCCTTCCAGTTCCTCTCCACCTCCGCTGCCTTTCTATCTCTTTAGAAAAGAATGGGCTCCTAAGAGATAACAACCAAACATGGCAAAATAAGACATAATAAACTAAAACAAAACCCATCACATTGAGGCTGGACAAGGCACCCAACAGGAGGAAAAGAGTCCTAAGTGCAGGCACGAGAGTCAGAGACCCACTCGTTCATACACTTAGGAGGTCTATTCTAGTCGACCCCCGACCAGCAGGAATACAACCACACTCAGGATTCTTCCCGTATCACGCTTTATTAGAGAGCCTCTTGGTTGAAAGTTTTACGGGGAAAAGAGGGAGGGAAAGTGAAAGGAAGGGAGTGCAGAAGTGAGAGGCGAAGGGGAAGGGGACAAAGGGACGAAGGGGATGCGAAAGGGGCGAGCTCCAAATGGAGGCTGCTTATATAGGGAAAAAAGACACGGTTCGAACCTCAATTGGCTGCAGATAAGCCTGTGGACACCAGGATCCTCAGGATTGGATAGGGACCCCCAAGGTTGAAACGCATTCGGGAAGCGCCTGGACACTCAGTCCTGGAGCATTGCCAAATAT
>PVIU01008945.1:33319-79699 GCA_004026605.1 Ondatra zibethicus | reverse complement strand
GGGATGGGGGTGGGCCTTGGACTTCCAACAGGGCAGGGCACCATGCCCTCTTTCAAGGAAGAAGGGGGAGGGAGGAGGGGTGGGGGGTAGTGGGAGGGGACCGGGAGAAGGGGAAGAAAGGAAAAAATTTTTTTTTATCTTTAATTATGTTCTTGAATGGAAAAAATAAAACAAAACAATGTATGGAAAAAAAAAGAATTATATTGAATAGGTATGGAGAGAGTGGAAAAAAAAAAAGCATAGGAAACTTCTGGTGGGAATATGAGCTACATAACCTCCTAGACGCCTACCAGTGACAAGACCCTCTTGTTCCCTACTGAAGGGAAAGAGCTCAGGCCTTAAGACCTGTGGGTACATGTTTGTGTGTGCGCATATATGTGTATATGTGGGTGCGTGTTTGTGTATGTGCATATATGTGTATGTGGATGCCTGTTTCTGTGTGTATGTATATATGTGGGTGCATATTTGTGTGTGTATATGTGGGTGCATGTTTGTGTGTGTATGCGTGGGTGTGTGTTCATCTGTGTGCATGTGTGAAGGTCAGAGATCAGTCTCAAGTATCATTCAAGAGCCACTCACCTTGTTTTCTGAAGCCTGGCCTCTCAATGGTCTGGAGCTCACTTATGTGGCCAGACCCGAGGGATCCACCCATCTTTGCCTCCCTGGTGTGATTGCAAGCTTGGGTCACCACATCTGGCTTTTCTGCATGAATCTGGGAATCAGGTCCTCAGGCTTGCACAGCAAGCGGTTCACTGATTGAGCTGTCTCTTGTAGGTCACTTTAATGTTTTATCAATGACTTTGACGAAGACACTGAGGTAAGTGGCACAAATCAGGAAGGACATGCCCCTGTGGCAGCTAGAATTCTCTATTGTGAGAAGAGCTTTGGCATTTCAACATTGACAGAAAAAAATCTAAGCTCCAAATTTGATTGCAGTTGTATGAAATGGGGCTTTTTTTTTTTTGATGGAATTACATGTAAGTTAATGACAAAGTCAGTAGGGTCCAAAAAAGACACACTCTGTATGACTAAGCTAAGGTTACAAGCTTTTCCATTTATCAGAGGGCAGAGTTTTCGGGATAATTTTAAATGATGCACTTTAGGAGATCCCTGATGTGAGAGAGAGAGAACAAGAACACGAGAGAATAGTAAGCACACTAATGTGGGCAATTAACTTTAAAACGAAAGCCAAAGAAACATCACAGTAAGAAAATAAGACTAAGAAAGACACGAGAGTCATATCAAGGTTGTAGATTTAGTGTTGAGGGTGAAATGACAGGGCATGCTTAACACAGGGCACAGTAGTGCCCAGCAAGGCTGCCGACAGCCTGCCTTTATGAGGCATGAACTGATAGCTTGTCCCTGCATTGAGGACTGCTGGGCAAATCTAAAATTTTTGATGCTGACTGATCAAACAAGATGCTTCACTCTTTCCCTCCTCCTCCCTTTTTCTTTGTTTTATTTTTGGTGTGTGTGTGTGTGTGTGTGTGTGTGTGTGTGTGAGAGAGAGAGAGAGAGAGAGAGAGAGAGAGAGAGAGAGAGATCTGTGCATGGGTGGAATCCATGTGACTTTGCTCATTTGCACCATGCTCATTGCATTCTTCCCAGACTGTAAAGTTTGAGAGTGTAGATATGCGTGCACATGGGTCTGAGTGTATGTGGGTGCTCAAAGTTGATTCTAAGAATTATCCTTTATCACTCCTCCATCTTATTCACTTAGTCAGGGTTTTTAATCAAACTCAGATCTCACAATATGGCTAGTATACCAGCCTGCTTGCTCTGGAGACCCTGTCTCCATCTTCTGAGGCTATAATTACACGTGGGCCTGGACCCATCCAGCATTTACATGGGTACTGGGGATCCAAACTCTATCCCTTACACTTGGGTGGCAAACACTTGAGCCCATGAGCCATCTGGTAAGTGTGTTACAGGCTGAGAAAAAAATGAAGACGTGGTAAAAACGAGCAAAGTCACATGAACACCACCCATGGCTTCTCAGACTCTTGGGAGAAGACAAACTCTGCCCTGTGGAACTCCTGGAAAGCTGACCCACTGAAACATCCCCTGTAAAATCTTTGTACCTCCTCTGCTTCTTCCACCTTTTACTTCCCCTAAAGTCACAATGGGGTGAAGGCTGGTGGGTGAGGAAGAGAAAGAACAAAAATATTCTAGTTCCTTTATGACATAAGTCGCCGAACCTCAGGCAGATCCTAGCACTCCCTTCAAGCAGATGAGGGAACAATGCTGGGAGAAATTTGATGCTTGCAGTAGACTGGATGGCTGGTTCCATTCCCCCATCTCCATGAATAACAGCATATTTCTATATATATCATTCAGCTGCATGACGTATAATTCCACATGCTGTGGGTTTACGCTTATAAACTGCCTCATCCAATGGGCTATTAGCAGACATGGTCCCGGCTGATGCTAGAAGTGTGCTTGTACAGCAGGACCTGCTTCCTTGCACTTTGTGATTGGCAGCAGATCATGCCTGCTCCTCTAGCCTGAGCTCAGGAGCAAATCACAGAAGACCTGAACCAGATCTAGGCCTGGAGATTAACTCAAGTGGATGTCAACAGACTCCATCCAGCCTGAAGGAAATCCCTCCTGATAACCCAGAAACTTCTAAATGTGTGTGTTTTCAGTGGGTCCTATACCTTGAAAATTACGTACCATTTGTTATGCACCATTATCATGACAAAATCTCAAAAATAACAGATGTTTCTGAGCTTAAAAAAAGAAGTTGTTGAAATGCACAGGACTGCCTTGCCAAGGAGCTAGGCAGCATCCCGTGCAGCCCCTGCCCACCGGCAGCACTCACCTGAGTCCGAGGCCGCTGGACTCACCAGGCTCAGCAGCTCCCGCTCCTTCTCATAGTCCCCTTTGCAGAGCAGCTGGCCCTCCTTCAGGACAAACTCATCCCCCTTCTGCAGTTGTCGTTCGCAGACACAGCAGCAGAAGCAGCTCAGGTGGTACACGCTCTTCTGGGCACGCATGACAAACTCATTGGGTGCAATGGCTTCGAAGCAGCCTCCACATTTGACAGCAAATAATCTATAAGTGGGAGAGAAGGAAAAGCAATGAGCGTAAGGTTGGGTGTCCTCCAGTCATCAGCCAGAAGGCCTTCAAGCTCTGGACAGGAATGTTTGTACTGAAGTCAACTTCAGATTCAGGGTAATCTGTGTATTTCTGGTCCCCCTACACCCATGACAACTCAGAGCGACTAATGGAAGTCCCTGGATTTAAAGATCTATTTTTTTCAGTTTTGTATTTTATCTGATGAAACTGTAATTGCATTTGTAAATGCTTTGGCATAGGCACTAAGTTAATTATCTAATGATAACTGTGAGATTCATTCATTAGACCATTCATTTACTATTTTCAAAAGAAAGAGTTGTTTTCTTTTCTAAGCAGTAGCACAATTGCAGAGGCGGAAATCTTTCCAAAACATTCTCTATTGTCCCTAGGTACCAGAGGATCTGACAGATATAAGAAGGTCAGATGGCATGAGGGAGCAGAAAGGAGGGGGTCAGCATCAAACAGTACTGCTCCTCTCTCCACAGAGACAGACACGAGCTGACACAATGTATATTTTAGAAGCTGATGCCAATTTGTTCAGCTAAGAAGTCCCACTTTGGCAGGAATGATGGAAACATAAACAACTGAAGAGTGGGTTCCTATAGACAAGCCAACTACCCCACTGGCCTGAGGGCGCCAACCCTATCTCTTTGCTTGTTCCTATGTCAGTCACTTATTCTTCTTTTCATCCATTTATTTTCATTAATTCAGAAGCATCTACTGCATGACCCGTGATACACTATCCACCCAGTGTCTTCACAGAGAGGGGAAGAAAAGAAACCACACCCCAACTGTGTCTACATATGGAGTCGAGTGTACAGTGTGTGTGTGTGTGTGTGTGTGTGTGGCATTGCTGCAGACACAACAGTATACAAGACAAATCTGTCATTGTATGGAGCTCATATGTTTGTGGAAGAAAATAAATAAGACTAGGAAGACGGCTCAGAGGATAAAGGTCCTTGTTGTGCAAACCCGACAATCTGAATTCAAACCCCGAAGCCCACTTAAAAGATGTAAGGTGAAAATGACTTCATAAAGTTGACCTCTGACATCCACATGTGTGCCACAGTGGCACTAAAACTTTAAAAAGAACAATGCAGAGGTGCCCCCATGTCTACAAAATATTCCAACACAAAACTATAGCATATATAAAGAATTACAATATTCAACCACCTCCCAACCATAAAATTGCACTTGTTTGGTTATAAGGCAATCCCCTCACATAGCATATTTATCTTGGAGGTTTCCTAAAGAAAGGAAGAGTTGCGGGGGGGGGGCGGGGCATAAAGAGGAAGCTTGGGAAGAGTTCCCAATGAAGCAAGACACACAGATTGGCACAGGAGAGAGGAAAGACATTTAAGCTTTGAGTGGAGGAAGCCAACGCTTGAAAAAGAGAATGAGGTCGCCTGCCATGAATCCCAGAACCACTCCAGAAAGCCTTAGGGCAGACCCAATCTGCAGGATGGTTATATGGCCTGCAACACAAACTGTGAATCACCATGTCCATCTCTCAGCCACCGGGGTCCCCTGTGAAGCAGTTAACTCTGTATGTCCCCTCTCTACCCCTCAACCTCAGCACTGGAGTAAAGTGGAGGACCTATTCAAATGGCTGCTTTGCCCTTTCACCACTAATAAGCTCCACACCCAGGACTTCAAGGACCAGAAGCCCTTTCCCCTCCCTTTCTCCAGATGCTCACTGCAGTTTTCCTGACTATTACTGGAGCTCCTCCAATATTTTCTTTCACACCCTCGCCCCTTGCTAGATGCCACGTGTTGTACAAAAAAAAAAAAAATCTACCTAGTTCATCCCTTGGCCTCCCAAGTCCCTGGTCTCTGTTTGCCAACCTGAGAAAACTAATCAATGCTTTTCCAGGGGCCCGTCAAAGGCCTTTTGTCCCCAAGCCTTGCTTCTGTTCCCCTTCTCCCGAAGTGGACTGTTAAACAGACTCAAGGCAAATGTTCCCAGGGAGTCAACAAACACTTAGGAGGCCGCAGAGGCGGGTGATAGCATCTGTGCTTGTCTGCCTTCTAGCCTGTTAATCTCTTCCTCTTTTTCTTTCCCCTTCAATTTGTCCCCCCACCCCGGGCAACTCCATAAATTTCCCCAGTGTTAGAGAAGGGAGGGCCCGAGTGAGCTCCACAAAGACAGTCCGCCATGTTGACTCAGGAGCACCGGTGGAAGTGGCAACAGTCGTGTAGGCTCAAATCCCGAAGCGGTCGTGCTCCCCCGAGGACCGCAAGCCAGAAGAGGCAGGCAGGCCTGATTCCTTCCATTCTGCCTCCCTGAATCCAAACCCAGGTCAACTGCACCTTCCTCCCTCATCTCTTGTAACCTTCAAGAGCAATTCAAGAAGAGGAGCCTGCCATCTACCACCTGGGTGCCAGATGTGTACACAGCTGTATGGGTATCACTGTGGACCCAGCTGCTGACTGCACAGCCTCCCATAAGTTGTTTTCTCTAAGGCTCAGAGAAGCAGAGAAAAGGATTTGCTCAAAAGTCCAGGTCATAATTAAAACACAGCCTGTCTCTTCCTAGTGCTTGAGATGTGTCCCCCATGGTTACCTCTCCCTCTGAATGCTAATGAGACTGCACTCTGGGTTCAGAGTCTGCCAGGCCGCTGTGTCTGGGAAAGCTGGGCAGTGTCTCCAGAGCTGTCAGCTCACCTATGTAGACATGACAACATCCGACTTGTCTCACCAGCCTAAGTCACCTCCCCTCTCTCTGATGCCTTTGGGCATCTCTTCCTTGGATCTCATTCTCACTTGTAAAATGAAAACAGGGCATCTTCCATGAACCAAAAAGCATCCTGTGCAATATGGTCCCAGGGAATAAGTCCTAAGTGTGCCCTCCATCTACAGATGACCCTCTGGGAGGAGAGGTGAGGAGGAATGTTGTAACAAATGAATCCACCCTAGTCCTTGAGAGGCTACAGTGGGCAGGAGGCTTGTGATAGCTAGGTTTGTGTCAATGTGACATAAACTATCTGAGAGACAGGAAACCTCCATTGAGAAAATGCCTCTATGAGATGGGGCTGCGGGCCAGCCTATAGAGCATTTTCTCAGTTAGTGATTGATGGCGGAGGGCCCAGCCCGCTGTGGATGGTGCCACCCCTGGGCTGGTGGTCCTGGGTTCTATAAGAAAGCAGGCTGAGCAAACCATGGGGAGCAAGTCAGTAAGCAGCACTCCTCCACAGCCTCTGCATCAGTTCCTGTCTCCAGGTCCCTACCTTGTTTGAGTTCCTGTCCCGACTTTCTTCAATGGTGAACAGCAATATGGAAGTGTAAGCCAAATAAACCCTTCCCTCCTCAACTTTTTTTTTTTTTTTGCTATGGTGTTTCAACACAGCAATAGGCACCCTACCTAAGCTTAGCAAAGTTCTAAATCAGTGGTCCTCAACTTTCCTAATGCTGCAACCCTTTAATACTTTCTCATGTTGTGGAGACCCCCAACCATAAAATTATCTTCATTGTTATGTCACAACTGTAATTTTGCTACTGTTATAATTGTAATGTAAATATCTGATATGCAGGACATCTGATATGCAACCCCTGTGAAAGTGTCATTCTACCTCCAAAGGGGCCACAGTCCAGAGGTTGAGAACCACTGTTCTATATGAATGGCCACAGTTGGATGTGGTTGGGACATACACAGGGAAATAAAAGAGGACACATACAATTGACTGAATCTACTAGTCACAGAATTGTTTTTCTTTTTATCTTTTTCCTTCCTCATTCCCCATGTTACTGTCTTTCCCCTGTGCTTCTCCAGACAGGGAAGTACAGACTGGCTGTAACTTCATTCTATGCCCTGCTTACATCTTCTTGTACAGCTAAAAGCTGCAAGAGGCACAACCATGAGTCTTGCTGGAAGTCTGCTCTACAGGCTTGACCACATCCTAATGATATGGCTTACTTATCACCGACTCTTGACAGTCTCAGTTGGCACAGAGGATAAAAACAAGCAAGTGCCTGCATCCCTCAGCAAAGAAAGGTTAAATAAGAATGCATGCATGGGGTACTTAAAGGTGATAACCTTTAATGCACAGGTAATTTTTAGTCATTTTTTATTGGCCATGCATTTGCCTTTTATGCATGTGAATATTTCCTTCTTGCCCCGAAGGTGAGTTTTCACGTTTAAGGGCTTCCAGAGCCCCATCCTAAGACAGCCCTTCTTCCAGTGTAAGCTCTTCCACTGACTTCTAGCTTTGACTTCATCTCTGTTTGTGGTGTGCCAGGCAGAGCATGTTCCTCAGACCCATCTATGGCCCTATCATTGGCCAGGCTCATCCACAGAGAGCACTATTTCTGATTGCTGACTTCATCTGTATCCTGGGCTTGGAGCCACAGTAGAAAGAAAAGCAGAAAAGAGCATCTCAGGCCAGGGAAAGAGCCAAGTAGACCTGAGATCAGGGTTTTTCCTTTACCAACAGGTTCAAAGAAGCCACTCCAGTCCCTGGGCCTTGA
The DNA here is from genome assembly GCA_004026605.1 of Ondatra zibethicus. Taxonomy (NCBI): domain Eukaryota; kingdom Metazoa; phylum Chordata; class Mammalia; order Rodentia; family Cricetidae; genus Ondatra; species Ondatra zibethicus. Next base: position 72,157 of record PVIU01008945.1, on the reverse strand, counting down.
GTTTCTTGTCTTTCCTTTCTTAAAGGTAAGTTCTGCTCTAAACACCACAAATGTCAGAAACCTAGAGGCGGGGAAGGAATAGGAGAATAGGTCTCTATTCCCGATGTCTTCTCATTGTACAATTCTCAGTCAGAGACGCCTGTATCTAAATCCTAATCTCCAGACAGTGTTTCGACAGGGTACTGCTTGGCTATGCTAATCCTTCAAAAAATGTCTTTTTATACAATATCAATTTCATGCAAGTACACAGGTGCTAACATGTGTGCATGAATGTGTGCATGCACACTCACGTACACGCACACACATTAAGGCCAAAACATATGCCCTAGATAAGTATATTCTAGGCTACACGTATTATGCAATCTATTTATTTAAAAATACTAAGACTGTATGTATTATATAGCCTAGAAAAAAATGTCTTCTGGAAGATAATATTTTACTCCTAAGCCATGTTTAAAATCCACTAAGCTAGGTAGTCTCTTAATTCATTCCCATTTCTGTCTTGTATTGGGAGGTCTTGTAACTATGGAGACAAGAGCATCTCAAACACAGCTAGAATGGCTTGACACTGACGCGCTACTATGAGACAAGTCTGAGGCAAACAACAAAGAATCAGAGAACTTCAGAAGCAGCAGTGGACCCTGGCACTGCAGGAACTACAGTAGCCAGGCAGTGGCCTGCTGAGACATTCGGTGACACTCGGATACAGTGCCTGCTGTGTGGTCTTCAGAAAAACATCATGCTCTAAAGAGGATGTTTCATGGTTAGAACCTGCATCAGTCCCCCAAAATGATGTGACTAAAAACAAAAGGAGATTATGGAGGACAGAGAAGGGAACGCATCTTTACCAGATACCCACCCAGTGTCAGGGACTGGGCTGTTGGTTTGTTATTTCACTGCTTTTGAATAGAAGTATGAAGTATGTCGTGAATTCATAGAGAGTGTCATACTTCAGCCAGACTTGACTTGTGCTGTCTGGCTTCACAGGAGAGAGGCTTGGGAATGCATAATACATAGGGTCATTCTCCATTTCCAGTTCACATGCTCCCTAAGAGATAACAGAATTTATCAGATAAACCCAAGACCAAGTCTCTGCTATGCCCTCTACTAACCTTGATTAAAATACAGGAGTCTTGCTTTACTCATTTACAAAATGGGAACAAAGAGAGGACCACCACCACATCACACACAGAGTCTGTGCGAATAAAGGAACCAAATCAAAACTACTTAGCACAGCTCTTAGCACATGGCAACTCCTCAATAAAATGCTATTACATTGGTGATAATGATGCCCATGATGGATAAAGGGGCTGAATATGAAATATGAAACAAGAGTTATTTTTTTAAAGAAGACAAATCATGATGACAAAGGCTGAGAGAATGAAAAGAGAGCAGCCCGAGCAGGGACCTGTTGGAACCAGGAGTTCAGGACTGAAGCTTAGAACAATGTAAAAACCTTTTAAAAACCTGCTTTGGACAGGAGGACAGGCACCGCAATATGACAGAGTGAAGAAAACCTGCTAGGCCTGAGATCGCCTGCTGTGATAGGCTCAAAGACAGTGTCCAGGCAACCAGCCACACAGGATTCACTTGGGTTCACCTGAAATAGTTCATTTTAGATGCGATTCTGACTTGGTTAAGGGATGTGCAAGTAGCTGGGTGTCTCTGTGGGGATAGATCTGGAAAGAATGGGATGTAACCAATCACAATCATCTCAGTGCCTAGGTACCTCCCAGTTGCTTCTCAGATTTCAGACTTGGGGGCTTGCATAACCCCCACCACACTCAGCTCTCAGAACCCTAGTTTTAGACTCTTACAATATATAGGTTCTCTGGTTTTCTGGCTCTCAATGGCATAGCAGGGTGGCCACTTGGACTCTATAATCACATAATCCAATTCTCCTAATACATCTCCTCTTGTATATCTATATCTATCCTGTTCTTTTCCTCCAGAGGAGCTTGAGTAGCACGTTGCCCTAACAGCCCCGGCAGGGCTGACTAACAGCATTCTTTACACATTAAAGCCAAACCAGCTGAGAAACTGCCCGTTCGTTTTGTGTCTTAGGACCAGTACTTGGGGCACTTCTGTCCATAAGTCCTTACGATGTCCTCCAATGTCCACCCATCCCTGCCCTATCATACACTAGCTATACCATATGCCTCACACCCCATCTTCCTCTCCCTGCTGATGGTACAACTTCTCATGTACAGGGACAGCAAAGCAGGGCAACCTTGTGCAAACCCACAAGCTACTCCAGACTTGCGGAATTGAGAAGAGCATAAAATGAGCTCTCATGACAGCACTCCAGACAGCTCCTGACCAGAAGTATGTCTGGAAACGTGATCTTCATTAACCTTAATCTAAGGTCCGGAAGGCCTTAAAGGAAGAGTCAGAAAGCATCTGGACCACAGACAAACAGAAGGATGGAGGACCCGATAAATACAAAAGACATTAACTCCAGTTGAGCCTCCTGTAGTGTACAAATAACAAACGAACTTTAGCCTTGGAAGCAAGACTATGACAGGGCCTACTGCCTTTCCACAGTGCTCCTGGAACTGAGTTGGTGCGGTGTATGAATCCTCTGGTTTAGGAAGAAGAAGGTTCAGCATCGGAGAGAGGGGCTAGGGTGGTTCTTAAAAAGACAGGAATCAGCTCTGTTTCCACCCTCTCCACCAGGGGGCAGCATAGCAACATTCATTAAGTACCATGTTGACTTGGTAACTGAGGTCATCCAGGCAGAGACAGGGATTGGCCATAAGCCAAAACTGTCTGCTGGAAAATCTGCCGCTGGGAGCCTGGGAGACCATGTGGCTAAACTGAAGGAGAGATGGTGAAAGAAGAGTATTCAAAAGTATTGGGAACCAAAAGCATGGCTTGTGGCCTTAGAAGAAGTGACACAAGCCACCTTGTCAGCTGGCTCAAGGTCTCTGTCCTTGAGGCTGAGCCAACAGCACCACAATAAGCAACCGAGCGCACGGTCCTGAGACGGTGGGAAAGTCTGCAGAGACAATAGGAGCGGCAAGATCATCCATAGGAGACAGTCTTAAGACTCTGCAGTGGTGAAAACGTGGAAAACAATAAGTGGCTGGCAGAGCCAATCATAGTCTCTGTCTCCTGGTGGTTCCTGGGGAACTGCACAGAGGACCATACAATGGGATGAGTGAATGGGAGAAAGGACTGTTGGTGGTGGTGTCTGCAGCCCAGAAGCTCCATGAGGCTGGCCTCGCTAAAAAAAGAGGCGTGTGGCTCTTTGCCTCTCAAAAGGCTGTTAGCAATTGGTGGGTTTACCTTGAAATTGTAGACCATGGATGTCCCTCCTAATCTTGCAAAGATCGTGTTCCAGTCAGCCAGATATAACGGGGAGGGGTGGAGGAGAACACCAAGCTCTAAGACTAATGAATATGTATGCAAAACTTGGTGGTTTCTATAAATATGAGTAAGTCTGAGGCTCTCTTAGTTGCCCAGTTTCTATTTTTTAAAAAAAAATAGGATCATGTTATGTCACGTGAGATTTTTTGGAAATTTAATGAAATAATTCATCTGAAGAAGCTGACACATATTAGCTGCTCTCCATAAGCAGTAGCTACTAGCTTCCTTTATCAAAATCAATTTAATATATCTACCCACGTAAATATTTGTCTAAGATAACATATTTCGAGGTGGTCATTGAGCCAGAAATAGAGCCTCATATGTCATCTCAAGAGTCCGTTCAGCGTTATTGTAACAAATTAAATTAAACTTCAATAAGCCTTTCACGTTACTGGAGAAGAGACCAACAAACAAATATTAAAAGCCTAGAGCTGGAGAGGAAAGAGGGGGTGAGAGCCATTCAGGCTACTACGGCTACGATAGGCCTCAGCAAACATTGATAGTGGGCCGCCATGGTGGAGGAGCACCCACACTCACTGCCTAAGGCCTAGCATATGTTCAGGAAGTTGCCATTTCGTGGCTCTCCCACCAGAGCCAACGGTTGCTATTTGGTTAATGCTGAGATTACCTAGCAAACATCTGAGACAGACCTTCGCTCTAGGTCACTTCAGTTCTCGGCCGAGTGCTCCTTTTAGGGACCACTGCCCTTTGTCTGGATCTGCCTTAAGAAACCCAATGCTCCCACCATGCTCTCCTAACTAACCCTATCGCCTGAGCAATCAGTCGTCTTCTTTCCTCATGAAGGGAAAGAAACGAAGATTCAGAAGGAACAATGAGCTTCACCACAAGGAAAGCTGAGATTACTAAAAGGACCAACCAGAGCTTGTGGCTCAGAGGTCAGAAACGAAAGCTGCTACAACACAGGCCAGCTAGGGTAGAAACGTTGCCCTCGGGCTCCCTAATGAACCAACAGTGTCTGGGAAGCTAGAGGAGCAGACAGAGGGAAGACAGCGGACCTCTCTTCCCTTCCCTCCCTCTTTGCTTCCTTGCCAGGGTCGTCTATGAATCAGGCATTAGAGTAAAGGGCTGCGGTGAAAGTCTGGGCTCCAATAGCCCAAGCCAAGGTGGCAGGACTTACACTATAGACTTTCCATATTGTCACACAGGCATGCGAAAACAGCAAGAAACATAAAACAGACATACGGAAAGTATATGTTTTCTTTTTAGGGAATGAAGGTTTGGTTTCCCTTGAAAACGCCAGTTTTCCTCTCTCTTTATCCTCATTAGCCTCTTGGGCTGCTCTTAAGCATACCCACCAAACAACGAAGGGTGGGGGAAGAGGTATTTTTAGCTGATATTCTGGGCACACATTCTTCCACAAATTTTGGCTTAGCAACATGGCATGAGGCCAATGAAATGTATATTCTTACAAAGGATATATGTTTTCTGGGAGCTAACTCTCCTCTCCTCCTCCTCCTCCTCCTCCTCTCTCTCTCTCTCTCTCTCATGTGTGTGAGTCTGCGTATGTAATAGCAAGGACAGGATATTATTAATGACACTTTGATGGAAAAGACTCTGGGATCCCAGCAGGCCACACTGAGCACTCCATGAGTCCCGTCTGCTTTGGCCACCATCACTTTGCATTCATGATTTCCATTGTGCTGCACATCAGAAACAATAAAGAATAAAATAATATTATCACAACTCAAGGATTCCTCATAGAAATAGCTGATGCCAATAGTACTATAAAGGGAACTAGATAAATGTTGAAGACAAACAAGTGTGTTCCTAAGCCACTTGTGCCTGTCCTCAAGTGTCAACCCAGACTTCTGAGAGAAACAAAAACTGAAAACTACCCACTGACAGTCTGAGTGAAAATCCCCACCAAGGCATGAAAACCAAAGGTTGATGCCGAGGGTCTTTTCTTTCCCATGTAGAAAGTGAAAACGGGCTGGAGGGATGGCTCGGAGGTTAAGAGCACTGGCTGCTCTTCCAGAGGTCCTGAGTCAATTCCCAGCAACCACATGGTGGCTCACAACCATCTATAATTCGAGCTGGTGTCCTTTTCTGGCATGCAGGCAGTACACTGTATACATAATAAGTAAATCTTAAAAAAAAAAAAAGAAAGAAAAGAAAAAATGAAAGAGAGAGGGAGAGAAAGCAAAAACAGCTCTGAGCTGTAGTTCATGGGCCTCAAAGTGGCGGAATCTTGCACAACATCCCAGCTCTGTGTACAGCTGAGGATGTAGCTTAATGGTAGAGCATGTGCGAGGTTCTGAGCTCAGTCTTCAGCACCTCAAAAGTGGAACTAAACAAAACCTGTCTGAGCTGGAGAGGAGGGAAAAGGAGTAGTCCGATTTGGAGAAGGCCTTGTCCTCCCCACCAGCCTCCCTCCTGGAAGGCGGTCCTTTCCAGGTACTCTTGAGATGTCTTCAAGGCTCCAGACGAGCGAATCTGACCCAGCACATGTGGCACAGTCCTTGATTCTTGATGTTTTCATTTTCACTCCTCTATTTTTAAATTTATTCCTCAATTATCTTCCACCTGTTCATTCAACTCCTTCTTCCAAAACTAAGAGATGCCATGCTCACTAAGGTAGCGACCAATAAAAAGCTAGAAAGGACAAGTGTTCACAAAGACAGGAGGAGATGGGAACCCTTGTGCACTGTTGGCAGGTATGTGAAGTGGGAAAGCCACTGCCAGATGAATTGTGAAAATTCCTGGGGGGAAAATCAAAGCAGAAGTATCTCATGATCCAAAAGTCTCTTTTTGGATGTACTACCCAGAAGAACTGGAACCAGAGACACAGAAGAGATGCCTGCACACTCATGTTCATTCATACCAGGGTTGTTGTCAATAACCAAAATGGGAAAGCAAATCAAGTGTCCATCAACAGGTGAACAGATAAACAAACAGTGGTCTAAATATACAACGGAATGTTGTCCAGACTTAAAAAGGGGAGGGAATTCTAACACATGCTACAATTTGATGAGGCTTTTGTGCTAATTAAGCAAGTCAGACTGTAATAGCACAGCAGTGTGAATTAAGCTAATGTCACTGAACTATACATACTAAGGACAGAGATGCTAAATTTGTTATAGGGGCTCACAGAGACTGGATTGACAACCAGGGAGCCTGCATGGGACTGACCTGGGCCCTCTGCATAGATGTGACTGTTGTGTAGCTTGTTCTTCTTGTGGAACACCTAACAGTAGGATGAGGGACTGTCTCTGACTCTTTTGCCAGCTTTTGGGACTCTACTCCTCACAATGGGTCACTTTGCCCAGCCTTAATACTAGTGGAGGTGCCTACTCTTCTTGCAACTTGATATGCCATGTTTGGTTGATATGGGATCCTGCCCTTTTCTGGATAGAAATGGAGGAGTGGATGGGGGCAGGGAGAGATGGGGCAGTTTGGGAGGAGATGTTGGGATGTCGGGATGTAAAATAATAATGATGATAATAATGATTTAAAATCATTTTAAAATATGGTATATTTTTATTTTAGTAGGATTGTATTAAGTTTGAAGTATATGTGTGTGTGTGTGTACGTGTGTGTATATTTACATATATATGTCCTGAAATATACACTATTTATTCATATTCTACTCACTGTACCAAAATTTAGGCCTTGTATACCAGTTGAAAGACTCAGCCCCCAGCCTCTCTTGCAACTTAAGAGCGCCCGTGTAAGGTAGTACATGGGTAGTATTGGGTGGGGCTGAGGAAGGAGTGTACCCTGGAAAAGCTATTATTTTATGAGACAGAGTTCATTGGTACACACATTTCACCCTTTGCTGTTTCTCTTTCTCCTACTGGGAAGTAAAATGAAATGGCCAGAGATGGTACAGTCATCTTGTTACCAAGAATGAGTGCTACCTGTTGAGGATCTAGACTCTAGATTGTAGAGGAAGAAATGAGGACATTTTTTGAGCAGCTTAACCAACTTGGATCCTCCTACTTTATGATTTCATTTCCTTTCACAGACCAGCCTGGAGTAGTAAGTATAGTACAATTAGAGGAAACCATATGAGCCCTGCTCCAAGATCTTAGATGCTGGTTCACTCTGGGGACTTTCCTTTCTGGTTGTTGTCTGGTATGTCCAGCGCTCCTCTTTAGAGCCAAACTCCTCCACTTTGGCAATAGATTTTTATCAAATCAAACTTACCTGAATACATCATATAGTATCCCTACTTCTGAAAATGTTTTATATATACTGTTTCCTTATTTCTCCCATTTTAGACAAAATATGCTTGCTTTGATCCATTTCTTCCACCACTCAGTGCTTCATTTATTTGGTGGAATTCATCCAAAATTAAAAGTTAGAAGTGACTTTTGTTTGTCATTTGCTATTCATCTCCTCAAAGACTCATCCATTAGACACTTATCCCAGCCCTTCTAGCAAAGCTGCCTTGCAAAGTTCATTAGTGACCAACATGCTGCGCTCAGGAGCAGAACCTAACTTCATCCATTACTGGGCTTCCTGGATCCCTCTCCCTCTGTTTCCACCTTACCATTAGCCACTTATGCTTGGTCTCTTCTGCTAATTCCTCCACATCTCCCCAACCATGAAATATTTAGCCTCATTTCCAGTCTACAGTCACTGCCTTAGTAACCTTATCCAGGGTTATTGCTGTAAATAACGTACAAATACTGAAGGACTCCAACATTTCTGATTCTATCCTAGCTCATCCTCCCAAGGCTAACTTGTACACCCAACTACCTACTAACCACCTTTGCTTGGTACGTCTTGTTTAAATTATTTCTATTTTAACTGTAGTTATTAATAGAGTATAGAATGATAATTTGATAAGTAATATGTAATTTTCCAATCATGGTAGTCAGTGTTTCCAACCCCTTAAACAATTGAAAATATACATAATAATATTAACATATGGGTTAATAAGGTACCTGTGATGTTTTATAATAACAAACTAAACTAAACTAAATGTACAATTTCTGATGTTTTAAAATAATTTTTATTTAATACGAAGAGAGAAAGAGCGGGCGTACTGTTGTGGTGTGGGTGTGGGCAGAGCTTAGAAGAAGGTATCAGATCCCCTGGAGCTGGAAATGTAGATTCCCTATAAGGGTTCTGAGATCTGAACCCCAATCCTCTGAAAGAACAACAGGCACTGATATCCACTGAGCCATCTCCCCAGCCCTGCCCCACTCTTTTTTATTTCTAACCCCACCTACCTCACCCTGGCTCAGTTCTGCTCCAACTACAGCCTCTCCTTCCTCCTTCCCATTGGTAGACATCACCTACATCGGGACCAGCACCTCAGAGCTATTCCTGACTTGTCTCAGTGGGACACACACTGACGTCCAGTGGGACAGTGAGCTATGTCTGCCCCTTTTCCTCGTGGCGCTGCTGCCACTTCAGGCAAGACTGCCACCACATCTTCACTGGGTGACCTCAACAGCCTCCTCAGTGTGCCACCTGCCAAGTTGGTCTTTCAACACACCAGAAGACGATCCTACTAAGAGCTCAGCCAGGGCCACTCATCTGCTTACAGCTCACTCTCATTTCTACACACGAGGAAAGAGAGACCTACGAAAGTGCCAGGATCGGAATGAAGTCTGTCGTATCACTGCCCAGCGGAGCTCTGAGAATTTAGATAGTCACATGGTGGGATGGTAGTTTGTAAATTGAAAGTTCTGTGTAATTCTCATCAGCATCAACCCAACCACCCTATAGACAGAGCTGAACAAATGAGGCAAACATATGACTCAGGAGGGAAAGGCAGACATTGCCACCTACTAGAAAAAATAAAAAGTCCAGACTTAAAGCAATAGCTCAGTTTGGGTCCAGTCCAAAGGAGCATCAGCCTTGGAACTAAAGATGAAATAAGTAAGGGAGTACGGGGCAAAAATGGAAAAACCAAAACACGTGACGGCAAGTGTGCAACACCGTTTAGTACGCTCCCATAGCCCAAATCACAACACTGTGCACAAGTCCTCAGCATAATTTCCGCCTTGGAGGAAATATGGCTCTGCTCCCCACACAAGCTCCATTCAGAAGATTAGAGAAGGGGAGCAGTGTGAGGGGCCAAACAACGCGGGAATTCCTATGAAACAGGACTCCTGGCCTTGAAATCACAGTGACAAATTGTGTGTACAGACTTGAGTACAGGCATGAATGTGCACACGCACATGCACATGATGGCTTTGGGACCGCTGTGGTTTCATGCTGTTCTACAACACAAATTTGGTGGGGGAGGATTATAACAACCTTTCCCCATTGTGGGAACAAGTAACGACAAGCTGGGGTGTCATAACCAGAGGAAGTCTCAGGGCAAATAGGAGCTTTTAGGGGTGTGTTCTGTGAACTTGTAGAAACCTCAGGAAAGACCCAAGAAAGGACACTGATAAAGTACTGGAAGGCCACAGCTGTTTCTGAATCCCTCGTCCTGAAGATCTGTGGGCTCTGAGTTAGAGACATAAAACTACTATGAAGTTAGAGGCATGTTCTTCTAAATCAAAACACAGGCCAGAGGCTCCCTGATTGGTTCTAGAACTGCCGGCTGCTGCCATTGCTTGGGTGTCTGGCAGATCATTTGCACCCAGGAACAATGACAGGAGCTGGTCCCCTCCAAGCAAGGTGGGGGCCAAGGAACTATCATAGAGCCACCTCTAGAAGGCCGGTAGACATTGTCCCCATTGGCCAGGAAGAAGGCCTTCTTTCACACCCAACACAAATATCTCTCCTCTCCTCTGTGAAGAAGTTGAATCTGCTGCAATGGCCTGTCAGTAAGAGTCATGGTGGGAACTTTAGTCACTGTCACTGTGACAGAAATATCTGCTCTGTAGACTATAGTCACAGTTGAGGCCCTCTAATAGGTCTCTTTCTTTCCTCCCTAAGGAAAAATCTGCACAATCTGCAACCATGAGAGGGATGGAGAGGAAAGGGGCAGCAGATGCCACACACATGTACCACCCAGAGAACTGTTTTCATGTTACGGCCAACTGATAATGGACAGATCAGAGGAAATCATGAATTCTGTGGAAATCATGAATTCTGTGGCAGCCTTCACACAGAAACATGGGATCCTTATAACCAGCAAATACTGAAAAGAAAGTTGCTACAACACTTGCCTGGGGTGTGCGACACTGTGGACTCAATTCTCAGCACTACAAAAATCAGTGAGAAGTTGGGAAATCTAAATTAGAGCCCATTTGAGGAAAGGGTGCTATTCCTATTAATAACAATTGTTTACTAAACGCTCGCTATTTTAGCTGGTCATTTTGAGACATTGTTTAGTGTCTTAGAATATAAGTAAACAAAATCATTTTTAAAAAAATCCTGCCCTTTCAGTTTATATTTGATTAAAAACAAACAGGGAGCAACAAAAATGTCAGATGCATGAAATGGATATGTAAGGAGTCAAGGAAATGGAAAGCCCCAAGATAAGGACTCAAGCTTTCATAAAGAGTTCATGTCTGAGCAAAGATCTGGGGGAATTAGCAGGGAGTAAGTCTTAGCAACAGCAACATTCGTATCTAACTCCAAAGCAAACCCATCATTCCAAATAAAACCCATTGTCCTTCAGCACTTCGCCCCTTCTCTTTTCCTAACATACCATCCACCACAATAACCAGCCTCTATTGGCAAACCTATTGTGGATAGATCTTAAATATAATCACGAATCATAATCGCAAATCTAGCTTCTTTCAGGATAATGTTTTCTAGGCTTATTGCATTCAGTAGCATGCATTTAGATACAGCATTCAACCGTGTGCACCACACATTTCTGTGGATGAATAATAGCCCACTGTATGCTACAGCACATCTTGTTTATCCGTTCGTCCCCTGATGGACAAGGGCTGTCTCCACTGTTTATCTGTTTTTGCTTGTGTATTTGTTTGTTTGTGGTATATACTCAGGATGAAATTTTAATAGCAATGAAATGTACTGCATGCTCCTGACGGATTGACTGAGACAAAGCACTAAACCTGTACTCAGCCATGCAAAAGTCAGAGAAAATGATGTGGCCAGGAGAAGGGCCACAGTAAAGCACAAAGACACACAAGAATATAAGAATCAGCATCTCTTTAAAAGGGTCTTGTTCAGGGACTCGGAGAAATCGAGATGAGCAGAAGCCTAATGTGGTGGTTTAAATGAAAATGGCTCCCATAGACTCATAGGGGTGGCATTAGTGGAGGTGTGGCCTTGTGGGAGGAAATGTGTCACTGGGGGTGGGCTTTGAGGTTTCAGATGCTCAAGTCAGGCCCTGTGTCTCACTCTATCTGGATGTAGAACTCTCAGTTGCCTCTCTAGCACCATGTCTGCCTGCATGACACCAGGCTTCCCCTTGTGATGATAATAGAACAAACATCTGAACTTTAAGCAAGTCCCAATTAGATGCTTTCCTTTATAAGAATTGCCGTGGCCATGGTGTCTCTTCATAGCAATGATGCCCTAAGACACCCAGGACTAAAAAAATAGTGTAATATTAGAACATTTGCTGGTATGAATGATTCTGTGTAGAAGAAATCTTTAAGATGGAGAAGAAAGGTAAGACAGAATTTCTGGAATGGTCCAACAGTAATTGAGAGGGGATCAGATGGGAACTATTGGGCTTTGTCATTATTGAAGCAAGGGATGCCTCATGGGTACTGTAGGTAAAATCTTGGAGCACCACTCTGAACGGAACAAAGTCTGTACTATTCAGGATTATTTGATCTAGTTAAGCAGTGGTAGCCAAGCTTAAGTCAAAATAACATATTAACTAAAACACTACTATTTGCCATGTGGTATACCAAATAGTTTTGCTTTGCCCCAGGTTCTCTTTCATGGTATTTGTGGACTAATGTTAAAGCATCATGAACAGTCAGGAATGTGAAGTAGATGGTTCAGGGGTGAGTTGATTGACTAGACAAACTGAACCTCCCATTTTAAGCAACAGTTACAGCAGCAAACTTATGATTGGTACTGAGGAATACTGTTACCATCTTGGTAGGATTGTAAATAAGCATTCCCATATTATTCCCCAATGCATACATACAGAAAGTAATATGGAGGAAATGTTGGCATATCTTTTTGCCTATCACCTAACTGGTCACTGGCATAGTGGAGTACCCCAAAATTCTTAGGTTCAAGACCTTTCTCTCACTTACTAGCTCTGTGTCCTTTCTCAAGCTTATTAATCTCCATGATTCCAAATCTCTTCACTTCTAAACTGGGATCAAAGACAACCCACACCACTAGCCATCATCAGAAAATGAGGCAGACCCCTGAAGACAGCTGGTTAGGCAGTTCATAGTTAGCTAGATAACCGGGCTTTAGTTATCTCCATATACTTCACACCTGTATGGAAGTTTCTAATGGCCACAGCAAGCACCGTATGACAGGTGACATAAGAATTCCCAGGAGTCTGTTTGTACTTTCTATATCCTGAGACAAAAGCTGAAGAACAAGACAAATAGGAACCACAACAGAACAGACATGTGGGCTCTTCAAGAATCTAGATTGGCCATGACATCCCAGGATATGTTTTCAAAGGCTGGCCAAGGATTACTCAGAGATTGATGGTCTGTTTCATCACAAGCTCGCTCCAATCACTCCAAACAGTACCCTGGGGACTGACACAAGAGAACGTGAGATAAGTAATCTAGACTAGTTAGCAATTGTCTCAAGAGAGGGCTATGCATCCAACTTCTGAGGGCAAGACAGCCTACGGCATTCTGCTTAGGAGCGGCTTCCTTATGGCCTGATGGCACAGGGTCTGTGTTTCCATCCCCACGATAGCTATCACCAGGTCAGAATTAGGCAAACTCATAGCTGTGACAACTGCCCCTTCACCAAAGGATGTCTGGAGTCCAGTCTCACTAGATCCTTAGTGACCCAATAGATCTTTATACAATGATGGGAATGTCTGTGTCGTCCAATATGGTAGCTGTGAGCCAAGCTGTTTGAAGAGAAGCAGAAGTTAGGAAATGAAGACTCACGCATTCTTGCAATTCTCAACCTACCCTAACTAGCCAATATGGCTTTGTCCTCTCCACCAATCTTAATCTCTTGTCTTCAAAGGTCAGCTCCAGCTATGCCCATTAGATGGTCACTTGAACCTGTTGAGCTATCTTTGACTCACAGGGTCCAGTGTCGTGATTTGAATGTGAATGTCCATGATAGGCTCATGTGTTTGAATGCTTGGTCCCAACTACTTGGAAAGAACATAGAAATTTTAGAAAGTGGAGCCTTGCTGGAGGAAGTGAGTCACTGGGGAGAGGCGGGACTTGAGGTTTTATGTTCTGGCCTCACTTCCTGTTACCTCTCTTTTTCTTTCTCTGTTTCCTGACTTTGATGCAATGTGATCAATTGTCACCTACCACTCCAGCTGTCATACGTTCTCTCAAAGACGGCCTACATCCCCTTGAACTATAAACTCTAATATGCCCCTCCTCCCTTAAGCTGTTTCTCATCAGGTATCTGGTCCCAGTGACAAGAAAAGTAACTAATATATACAATAACCAGGGTGTTTGAAATGCACAGCCAGTGGAGGATTTTCCACAAAGTGAGTGATCTCCAGGGAAAGGATGATGCCTTAAAATTACATGTGCCCCACTTACAAAGCTGAGCGACAGTTGAACATGGCAAATGGACGCTCTGGAGTGAGCAACGGTTGAGGTTCAACCCTCCAAGGAGTTTTAAGCCGGAGGGGGAGACAAAGCGGCTTCACTGTTTCACCAATACCTGTTCCATCCAGGGGAGCACCAGGAGATAACACAGGAAATCTGTGCTTCCTGCCAGATGTGAGGCTGTGTTGAGTAAGACGGAGGGAGGCCTCGAGTTGCTAAGCTGTCTCCAGCCTGTATTTCATAGGAAATGGGGAGTCTTGACACATTTTCAAGCAGTAGGAGAAAGCGAGAAAATAATACTGTTAAAAAGGATGCAGAGAAGAGATTCAAGAAGTATGGACCACTATAGCCCCGTGCCCACCCACCATGCTTCCCAGGTGTGATCTTTCTCCTCAAGGGCCCCTTCCTACCCCTCCCTCAGAGTCCTGACTGTGTTCCTCTTCCAGGTGAACTCCACATCCCCTCCCAGGGATGAATCATGATTGCTCTGCAACAAGCAGACCTCTCTTTTTCTCCTTCATCAGTGTCTAGCTCTGGACTGGGAACATGGCCACATGGCCCTGGGAAGGCCAAAGAGATATAAGGGAAAGTCTGCTGGGAGTATTAAAATAGAATATCTTCTGTGAGTAAGAGACAGGTCCTAGACTTGACTTCTCACTTTGGGCCCTGTTACATAAGGATAAGGAGTCATCTGGGAGACAGCAGAGACAAAAGCCAACACCCTGAAGACAGAAGGTAGAAACTGGAAGGGGGGTTCTCCATTCCTGATGTTGTAAAGCTGCCAGGTCAACTGGCTAATGGAAACTGCCTGATTACAGGCTCAGTAAGAATACTTCTCCTGTATATTTAAGGCCTGATTCATCGATCCTGTTGCTTTCAATCCAGTACCCCCTAGCTCACCTGAGCTTTGGTCACAAAAGTGACCTCTGACCCCTGGTGGTAGGGTCTATCAAACCATGTGGGTGAGTCCTGTGGGGCAGCCCTCGAGCCAAATCATAGTGTCATAAAGAGCTAGGAGTCAGGCAGCAGTCAAGACTTAGAAGCAAGAGTCACTAAGGTCAGAGGTCACTGACCTCCATTAGAAAAAACAGACAGCCATGCTTTATTTAGATCAGGTAGAACTGTATGGCCAACCCAAAAGGGAGGACTCTGGGCTGGTTGAGTCATCTGTGACTATTCAGTTCACTAAGAGTCTCTGTGCTCCTGAATGAACAGAAAGATCCGTCCCACCAGCTAGGCCTGGGGCCTGACAGACAGGGTGCATTCTTCGCCAGATCCTCACTGCCTATCATGCCTTACAGACACAAAAACAAATTCCACCATATGTTAAAGTTAATTGCAAACAGTTGTTACTGAAGAGAGTTCCATTTTTCAAGAGCCACAGAGATCTGGTTACACTGGTGGCTGAAGCATCAGCCACCCTCATTCACTCATTGAAAGGATCAGGTCCCAGGCAAGGGTGCAACGGAATTGTGGAAGGGACCCTCACTTGTTGCTCCTTCTGCTCCCCTCTCTTCCTCTCTGTCTCTA
Source organism: Ondatra zibethicus (assembly GCA_004026605.1). Classification (NCBI taxonomy): domain Eukaryota; kingdom Metazoa; phylum Chordata; class Mammalia; order Rodentia; family Cricetidae; genus Ondatra; species Ondatra zibethicus. Next base: position 56,678 of record PVIU01008945.1, on the reverse strand, counting down.
CTGGAGTATCCTGTGTACAAGCAAGTACACACCCGCAGGAGTCAGCTGCCTGGTTTCCATTGGCCAGTGAAGGGCAGAAGAAGAGGTACAGAGAAACTCAACAGCCAGGGGCACTAACAGAAGGCAGGCTGCCTTGCAGGCCATCTGCACTGGCTCTAGAGCCACATTATTGATAATGTGGTTTAGGAAGGGGCAGTGAGAGCAAACCTGGGGCTGTCAAGGCCCTCGGCTTAGAGCACAGCTGGGGGAAGTCTCCAAAGAGCCTGGCCAGCTGGGAGGAAGGTCCGACTTAGCTTTCCCGTGAGCCTTCTACCATGGATCACTGACAGGCAGAGGGAGGGCAGTGTCTGTTCTTGCACCCACATGCCCACCTGTCCAGGGGTAGGATTTTGACATCTACTTTTGCACCAACCAGCTGGAGACACGAGCTGGGAGGAGCCTCGGAACTAAAGGACCTGGTTCAGAAAAAGGCTGAACACCAAGGCTGTCTCCAGATAATTTGTATTTATTATTTAGCTGAGTTCAAGTATGTGCTGTGTTGGCTGACAGGACTCTCTGAGTAAGGTAGGCTCTTGAGGAAAGGGTGTGTGAAGCCACTATGGTTTCTGGCTGACCTGGTATGTCCATCACATGTGTGAAGTCTTTAGAAGGCATCAAAGGAACCCAAGCCAAAAGGCACCTCCAAAGAGCAGGTCCAGTGACATTCAGTCTTTGTTGGCCCATTTATCCAGTCAATTAAGAATATGCAGTCAACCCAAATAGGGAAAAATGTCTGTCAATAAAGTCAAATCAACAGTCAGGGCTTTTGTCTGTCTAGTGAATCTGACCTCACCTTCTTCTTTGATCGGCTGCACCTTCAACTCTGACCCTCGTAAGAGCTCTCTTGCTTTGTCCCTTTTGCTGAGTACTGTCACTCACCATACACATGCCAGTACCTATACTGCTTGACTTGTAGTGAGCAATTACCGATGAAGTACTCATTGTATTGGCACCTCATTCTATGGGTGTCATAGACACACACTGTCCCCAACAAAGAGAAACCTAACTTCTACCTGGAAACCTAGAGCATACAGGTAAAAAAAAATCCCAAGTGACCATATAGGAGTCAATAAAAGGCAGTCAGGAAGATGGTTCAGTGGTTAGAGATCTTGGAGAGCCAGAAGGAAGACAGGAGATCAGAAACCACAGTTAAATGAACAGATACAAACACATGGCTGCACACCATACCTACACATACACTTAAAAAAAAGTGAAGGAATAAATACAAGTTCAAGTTGGGGATACAAGAGGACACTCGGTGGAATGTCAACCACAACCTGGAGGTCAGTAGGAAAGGATTTAAAAAAAAAAAAGGAGCTTGAAAGAGAGAAAATACTCATTATCGCTGTCATGCTTGCTGAACCGTTTTGAGCCCAAGATGCTTCTTCAAGCACTAAACTAAGGCATGAGTCAGACATAATTATCCCCATGTTACAGACAGGAAAGTTGTGTACACCAAAGAAAGTAACCATATAATTGCCTCATAGTCTTGTAGAAATATCTGCCCTAGGCTGTCAGCAGTGTGCTCCTGCCTGGGGTCCTGGAACACCTTTTTCCCTCTACCTTTTGGATCCAGTTTTGTCCTCCACTGGCTTTGTCTCCATTCCCACCCTCGGCACTGCTGCACACACACAGCCACACTTCCACCTTTGAGTTCTAGGGACGTTTTCCGCATCTACGCAGAGTTACAAGTTCTAGTTTGTCACTTGTCACCCTCACCTGGTGGGGTGTTATCTCTAAAAGCACAACCACCCATTTGGCATCCTTAGAACATAGCACGGTACCTAGTGCAAGCAGGTACTCAATCAACAGTAGCCAAGTAGATTAAGCTGAACTAATTTGTAGCAAAGGACTGTGAGCAGAGGGGCCAGGATTTCTGGCAGACTCTCGAGAAATGGAGCAATGACCAAACTGCCCTTAGCTAACCCACCTTCCCCACGCTGGCCTCCAGCGGTGAGCGCTTACTGCAGAAATCAGAAGTGGCAGTGGGGACTGATGGATGGCCAGCACCCTCATAAAGAGCTGTGGGATGTGTCTCCAACCACAGCCTCAGGGCTGCTGGTCCCTTGGAACTTTATGGCATCGTTGCCATGGCGGTCACGGATGTAATGCACCATGGAGGCAAAAAATGAAATTCGCCTCGAGGTGAAATGCTGGCAGAACCCCATTAACAAGCAACAATGGGTTATTTGACCTCTCTGAGCCTCAGTTTCCTCTTCTGTAAAATGGAGATAATGATTCTCATTAAATGTCAGTTGGAAAGATCAAATATAATTATAGATAGGTAGATAGATAGATAGATAGATAGATAGATAGATAGATAGATAGATAGATAGATAGATTATAGAGTGAGCACAGTGGCTTGTATAATCCAAAAAATCTGTTTTCTTACCTGTGTGGAAGAAATACGGGCTCTAGCATGATTTTATTTTGCCAGAGTGAGGATTTTGGGGTCTTGTTTTGGTTTTTAACCCAGATATTGGATTAGTAGGCATTCTATGGTAATGGAAGGAGCCCTGTGTCTCTAAACTATGAGGTTTCATGCTGATCAAACATGATCAGATTTCTATCTGAAATTGCTGTTAAAGAGCCACAGAACTCAACTTTTCCCAGCTTCCTGGTAACTGAGCCTCTTCCAGGCAAAGAATTTGTGTCTGGGTCCCTCTGTGCACTGATTGATTTTATTGGTTAATACACTAATGGTAGTTACTTATTAGCAAGTGTGAATAACACCCCCAATAAGCAGCCCTCTGTCTGGCTTTGCAAGAGAGTCCAGAGCTTGCTGGTATGTCTGAGAAACACCCCAATAAAAATGTCAAAGTATGTTACCCTAAATCTAACTAGAGAGTGGCAGATTTACTCACATTCAGGTAACCTCTACTTGCCTCACAAGACCTTCCTCTCCCATCGCCCCACTGAGGCCACTCCACTCTGTGTCACCTCCAGCTCCATCATGTCCTGCTCGTCAGTAAATCTCCTTTCTCTCCTGATGTAGATGGCGAACATCAAGTCATCCTTCAGGTACAGACGAGATACTACTCAGGCAGCGAAATGGATGCTCTTGGTTTGGGAGGGCAGTGTAGAGGTCAGGGAATGTAGGAAGGGAGGAAAGTACACGGATGAAGAGTACAGGATCTGCTGTCACGACCCTGGGCTTGGGTTATGGTGTGTGTATGCATGTGTGTGTGTGCATGTGCCTGCATGAGAGAGAGGGGAGAGAGAGGGGGAGAGAGAGAGAGAAGAATGAGGCACAGAGAAGTGGGGGTCTGGACTCCAGACAGTCCTCAGAATAGGAGAAGACAAGGATTTGTGGACCACCGGTGACTTTTCATGATGGGAAAGTACTTAGTGACGACATAAACACAACAGTAGGACTAGTGAAAAGAGGAAGAAAGTGTGGAGAGGCTTGAGAAACTCCATGCCAAAGAGAGACCAAATCAAAAGGTCACACCTTCAGGGTAGGTATCACCGGCAACATGCCTCCTGCTTCTCTGGCCAAACCAAATCTCCTAGTTCACAGCATCTCTGGGGGAGTCCTCTTTGCCTTTCTTTGCTGACTACACCTGGATCAATCAGTTAACACACAAGTCTGAAACGCTGTGAGGAGCTCCTCCTCTTCTGACACCAATAGTTTGCTTGGACTTTAAAATGGAGTTTTAAAAGTGAGGGGAGTTTAAATACAAAAAAAGTTACAGCCAGATGGCCCTGCCCAAGAGGTGGTCAACCTTCACCCTAGCCCTTCTGTCCCAGGCAAAACCAATGACATGGTCTTAGGCTGTGTAACTCCACTGTTGACTGCCATTCCCATTCCTTGATAATGAGGATTAGCCACTAACTGTGATGCCCTAACTGATGACTGATGGGAATGTTCTTGGGTTCAAATAAATTCCTCAGTTCTTAAAGAAATGGTGGGAAAATGGTGAGCATCCATACATTACAGAGAGTAATGTCAGGTGTGACATCACACACTTGCAGTCTGAACATCCAGGAGGCTGAGGGGGGGAGGATTGTAAGTTGAACCCTGTCTCAAATAATTGAGCAGAAAGGACACCCCCACCACACTTAAGATGCTTCTGGCTAGACTAGCAGAGAAGGAAAAGTGGAGATCTTGTAAGGATCCAGCCTCTTGTCCTCTTCTAGAGAAGGACAGTGGACACGGACATGCTTTATAAAGCATGCAGGAACGGTCATGTGATTTGATATGGTTATTGATAGTATTAAAAACTTCAATTTATCCCAATGGCCCAGATGGGATGAATGACCAGCTCAGCTACCACCCAGACCCATATCCTGGGCCTTGGGTTGGCTCATCCTAACAGCAGCCCCATCTATAACTTCTGGAGGGCGTGAGGGGACTGGTCCTGTGGAATGATAACCACATGACCTACATGACTTGGGAAAAACAACAGGATATCCAAGAGGAGTTTTGATGAGGCCCCAGTGATGATGGTGTACCAGAGGTCTTGAACCAGACCAATGACCCATTGCAGTGAACTTTTGTGGATGGGGTTGACTTGACAAAAGGGGTATACTGCATGACACACCCCAGCTCTCAATGCCACTAGGATTAATGAAGAGGTGTTGGAAAGATGGAAGAATAAAGTGGTTTTTTTTATTGTTTTGTTTTGCATTAATTTGAGGTGTCATACTGCAGGGGTGAGTGGCATATATGGAGGAACTAGGAGGTGAGTGGGACTGAGGCGCATGGTGTGAAATTTCCAAAGAATCAATAAAGAATTATATTTAAAATAAAATTTGAAAAACTCCAATTTAGAACAGAAACTGGGCTTTGAAGAATTAAGAGAAAGTGAGACAAAGGGAGAGACTCAATTGAGCCCAAGACTTGGACTCTAAGATCTGTAATTAGTCAGGCAGAAGACATGCCACAACTGTGCTCTGGTGACTAGCAGTTGCACATGGGTACAAGTGACTCTACAAGTATCTGGGTACACCAGGGTAACAGCCCTGAAGACATACACCGGACGATCTGGTGTAGGCTGTGTACCCAAGGAAAGAGCTGTGTGGCTTGAATGGTGTGTGCGTGCAAGGTGGGGCAGGGTCTGGCAAGGTTGCTGGGGTTGGCAGAATTGAGAATGCAGGATAAATCAAGGCAGGAAAACGGTGGCAGGAGTTGTGAGTTAATGGCTCTGTGGGTGGCACGTCCACTCGAAGTTGTCCTGGCATCTGCCTAACTCCCCATCCACCAGTGCTCACTATGAGGCGTGCCAGCTCACTTTGGGACAGCAACTCTGACAAGTCCTCCTGAGAGAAGGGACATCTGGAGGCTGGGCCAGCATCTGGAAGACTGTTGCAGGTCTTCCCCACTTCTCTCATCGCTTCTGACACATCTGGACAAAAGTGGGTTAGCATCAGACAGATCTCTCCAGGTCGCCACTGTTCAGTGTGAAACCCACAAAACACCTGGCTGCCAGAAAACCCCAGATCTTCCTCTGCTCCAGGCTCCTGGAACCCACCAAGTCTACACATGACATTATCATCTACAAAGTTCACATTAGAGAACCACACAGCAGTCATAGAAAAAGAAATCATACACAAATAATGTCATCGTGTTTTAAGTAAATCTCTGATTCTGAGTCGGATGGTATTCTTGCCTATCCTGAGACACTTGGACCACAGGCTAGTCACACCTGTATCTACCCCATCACTGTGCCTACAAGCAGGTCCAAGACTTCTGGTGAGTCCACCTCATCCAAAGCCCACAGTACACCACAACACCTATGATGCTTCCTACTAGAATAGCCAAGGAAGGGAACGTGGGAATAACCACAACAGGCAATAATGTCTAGTTCCATGTGACTGCCGCTATCCTAAGAGCTTAATACACATCAGCTAATGTAATACTTACTGCAGAGATAGAAACTGTTTTCAACCTTCACATAAATATAAGGATATGAACGTGCACAGCTTAAAGAACTTGTCCCAGGCCACAGAACTAGCAAGTAGAGGAATCTAAGGCACATCCCAGGCCACTGGACTCCCGAGTCCCTGCTCCAAAATTGACTTTGGTGTCATAGAGGTCCTCAACCATATTGGCTTAAACTGCTTAAAACATCTTGCTATTAACATTGAACATGGCTTTGCCCTGTGCATTATACACACTGAGAACTAGAAGAGACTGGCAAACAGGAGGTACTTCAGGAGCTGCTGTGCCCAAGTGTGTGTGTGTGTGTGTGTGTGTGTGTGTGTATATACGCGTGTGTGCGTGCACACGCACGCGCGTGTGCATGTGTATACGTGTGTGTGTGTGTGTGTGTGTGTGTGTGTGTGTGTGCGCGTGTGCGTGTGTGTGCGCGTGTGTTTCTCTCCTTGGGTAGTTCTTACATTCTCCCACTTCTTACCACCTTTGTGACATCAATCAGACAGTGGGCTTTCTTCGTCCCAGGTGTCCCCCCTTCCTGCCTGCTGTGTCCCCCTCCTTTCTGTTATGCTGCCCTATTCTCCCTTTGTTACTTTCAGTCTTTCCAGGTCACACTCGCTCCTGTGTCGGAATGACCTCTCTGAGCGGCAGTAGTGGACCAAAATCTCACTGCCTCCTCTGCTCCGGCTGAGGGCGGAAATGGAGCAGAGCATGACAAAACCTACTTCTTGTCCAGAGAGATTCACCTGTGAGGCAGCTGCTCAGAGTTCATGAGCAGTGCTCACCCCGGACCTAGAGGTCTCTGAGGGCTGGGGGCTCCGGGGGAGCCTTTTACTTTTCCTTGAGGAAGCCTCAGTCAGACAAGGGGCTTCAGGTAAGAACCACTCAGCATCAAAGAGCACAGGCTCCTCTCTGTGCAGATCTTTCTGGAATTTTGGCTGAATGTCCACCCCTAGCTGTACATCCTGTGGGCATTCAGTATGTTTTCATTTGTCAACGAGTTCCAGAACAGAACGAGGAGTCTTTCAGCTTTGGGTTATAAACTCTCCAGTCCTGTCCAAGGGATCAAGGCTGAAATCTGCTGTCCTCTGACAGGGACTCTGCGGTTTGTAAGCAATACATGGGTGGAGAGTCCAGCCACTCAGAAGAGGCCGAGACCACTGCCAGCCAACCTGAGCTAGCTTCCCGCTCCAGCTGCACCTTGGAGGAAGCCCCCCGTGCCTGGTTAACCATTTCCACAACAGATCTGCTCAGTCTTTCTCCTACCATGAGGGGACTCATCTGGAGAGTGAAGAACAGCCGAGAACTGCCGATAGCCGCACCAGCACACGGCTTCCCCAGAGAGAGAAATTAGTACCTCTGCTTGGCTCATCAGCTTGCACACTGCCAGAACCACTCGTGCCTCAGTTTCCCCTTCAGTTAAAGTGGTAGGTGCTGCCTGCACAGAGCAGCATTGTTCAAACGAGTGTGGAACGAGTGCGACAAGCTTAGCCCTACTATAAAAACCCTACAAGAATAAAAGTAGTTTGCATGACTAGTTCTGACCCAGGTCCACAGTTCGGGCCATAGCAGCAGCATCTCCCCCACATCAATAAACATATCAACTGCCCCAAAGTTCCTAAGTGGAGATTTGAAGGGACGGCTCAAGTAAGTCATTTACATGACCCTTTCCATCTCTCGGTCCCCCTCTCCCTGGGGCAGGCAATGCTCGTTTTACTGCCTGGCAACCAGACTGGGACTAAGCTTGCTAAAATATGAGTGTTTTTTTGGCCGGAGTACCAGAGAGCCTGCAGCCCTACCGAGAGAGAAAAATTGAACACACCAGGCTGTGGCTCCAGAAAGGGGAAGAATTAGGCTTCACACCGAGCAGGCTGAACCATGGCATTCTTTAGATAATGCTGAACAAACCCCCGAACAAAGGCAGCCAACTTAGCTGCATGTTCGTAAAATGTACTCTCAGCAGATTCGAGCGTATTGAAGTGCCATTTGCTCTGCAGCCAGGGTCCCCAGCCTAAGCTTCCCGTTTTTCCATGCTGCTCCCCTTGTCTGAATTCCTACAGATTCTGCCAATCAGAATTCCTCACCTCAGGCTCAGGGAGGCTTAGCAACCAAGGTAAATGGTGTGGTGCTTTTAAATTTGATTCTTACCCTTAAAAACAACTGCCCCCCAGTTCAAATCGCTCACCCTGTGAGCCACGCTCAGAAGCCAGCCCTTCCCAGTGGGTTGATGGCTGACTTCTGAGAGATGAAGGGCATGCAGTTTAGGGACTCGCCTCCGTGTCCTGTGTTTAGGTGATGTTGTAATGGGCTTTTTAGTAACATGACCCTGAAAATTCAACTGGTTGCTGTCTATGAGGCTTTACTGCTGTCTCTGCCATTTTTAAAGCCATACCTATCGTTAGCATAATTAATATTTGTGTACCAGCTCCATGACCTGGAAGCACACTTCTGTGGGTCAGTCTGAGTCCCTACGGCAGAATTTTTAGGGCTAGGTAGAGATGCCAGAAGGAACGTGACCAGTCTTATCCATCTGGGGGCCAACAGAAACATGGTTGAACGTTATTATTACTAAATACATCTTCCTGCCCTTCCCGCCCTTTTTTGACTTGCTGCAGTTGATCTCTTGGCCCACATCTGCAGCATCTGTGCACTGGACAGACTCTCTGTATCAGCCATGGGGGCAAGGACTTACCATCATCTGAGAGCTTAATGAGATGGTTGCTGTTCCCTCAGAAGGTGGCATTGCGCCATAGCAAAACAGAAACACTGGCTCAGGGGGCTAACATACCACCCCTTGCTAACTCTATAACCTCAAGTAGAATCTCGAAACAAAACACAAACAAACACAAAACAACTCCTCCCCCTGACTGAACTCCCACTCGTAAGTGTGTGAGAAAGGAACAGAAAGTACCACGAGTGCGTCTGAGAAAAAAAAGTCACAGAAGCGCATCCAAATAAGCCTTCTGGAAAATCCTGAAGACCCTCTCACTCCCAAGGACTCCTGCATGTGGCCATGCTGGGTCGTCATCTCCAGTGACAATATCAGCTAAAAACGCAGGGCTGACTGTAAAACACAGCCCAGGGTTGCCCGTAAGATCAGCAGCTGAAGCTTGCCTGGACTTCTGACCTAACTGTTCCTCAACACAAGGCCGGAAGGTTTAAGTGGTGGCTGTTGCAAACATAGAGACTAGGAAACAGGACGAACATAGCTTGACCATACTTTCCAGTTCCATTCCCAGGAGACAGAAGAGATTCCGGATCATAGGAGGTGAAAATGAGGGGCTTGGCATTAAAGAAAGGATTTCAGGTTGACCAGATGCTTCCAGAGGAGCACAGGCTGTAGACATGATGGTCGCAGCTGTGTGTGAGAGATCAAGCAGGCATCTGTGGGTAAACACTGACTGTTTGCCCAGAACCACTCACTCAGGCACACTTACATATCTAGCGGGGGTGGGGGGATACGCCCGCACGTGCACACGTGTATGCAGGTGTGTGTGCATTTGTGTCTTCGGGCGCACACATCTCTGTTGGCCAAGCAGAGGTCAATGTCAAGTGTCCTCCTCTATCATTCACCATCCTGTTTTTCTAAGACGGAGTTTCCCAGTGAAGCTGGAGCTCACTTGGTGAGACTGACTGGCCATCCAGCTTTAGGAGCCCACGTAACCCCTGTGACCCCACCCTCAGTGCTGCATGCCATGGGCAGCAAGGGCTTTACTCACAGAGCAACTCCCCAGGAATCTTTCTCACATTTAAATGTGTGTGTGTGTATGTGTGAGAGAGAGAGAGGAGAGAGGACAACTTACAGGAGTCACAATCAGGTCTCCTCATCATGTGGGATCTGGGAATCAAACTCAGGTCCCCAGAACTGTCAGCCGGCTCCCCCCAACCTCACAGTGACTTTTTTCTTAAAGACAAATCACATGTTTCTCTCTCCTGAGAAAAAATCCTTCTGGTGGTTTCTCGATAGCTTTAAAATAAAAGCCAGGATTTTCTAGTCACAGCAGCTCATGCCTGTCATCTGATCCCTTGGTGGCTGAGGCAAGAGGATTATGAGTTCCAGGCCAGTCTGGATGGCATATTGAGAACCTTGGAGAGAGTGGGAGGGGAGAGGGTGGGAAGAGAAACAAGAGGAGGAAAAGTCAAACCCCTACATCACTGCTTTGATTTACAAAACAAGAAAACAAAACAAGAAAAAAAAAAACCTTCAACTTAATTGTTCTTTCCTTCAACTTAGAGTCATGTGCCTCCTTCTACCTTCAACTCCTAAACACCAATTTATTTAAAAGCTTCGGAAGGCAGAGGCAGGTGGATCTCTGTGAGTTTGAAGCCTGTCTGATCTACAAAGTTAGTTCCAGGACAGGCTCCAAAGCTATAGAGAAACCCTGTCTAGAAGAGAAAAAAAGTTTCAAATATGGCAAGCTTGTTTCCAATACAGGGCTTTTTCTGTCCAGCCTCAAACATCCTTTTTCCTTTTTGCTGCCTTCTCTCCCCCTTCCCCTGGAAGGCCTCTGGTCCTTAGCCCACATAGGTACCTCTGGTTCCTCAACCTAAAGCAACAATCCACACCCCATTCCTCACACCCTGCCCAGTACTGTTGTTTCTATTTGCTTATTTATTCCAGGTTTGTTTCCATGTAACTCCACAAACACTGAACCTTCCCAAGCAATGGGAACAGAGCTGGCACCAGACATAAAAAAATGCTTTTCAAATGTGTGACTTATCTAATCAATAAAGGCCAGATGCTGATAGTCACAGGTACGATGTTTTCCCAACACGCTGGTGGGATTAGCCTCAGTATCCTCGATGTGTGCAATACATTGTGTACCTCAAGTTAACGGTCATTTTTATATCTAACTCATCTTCATTGCCAGGAGGAAGAAAAAAAGAAACTGCTGAATAATTAATGCCTCAAATTTTGCAAGAAAAAAATATACAAATCTCCCCCCCCCACACACACACACTTCAACCTTCACAGTTACGATCATCCTGGATGATCCACTCAAACAACTTGGGGTTCAGTCAGATAACATTACAAGCAGCCAAGCAGGGGTCCAAGCTTTGTTCTTATTCTCCTCTGTTAGGTGAAGAGAGTACCAGCCCTACCAAGTGGACAGGTTTGGAAAGAGAAACAAACAAGTGTAAAGCACTTTGCACACTTGCATTTTGCACAATAAGGAGTGAGCTATGAAGGTAGCTATGGCAATATTGAAACAACTGGACTTTTTCAATAACTGCAAAATACGCACCCGATTGTTGACTTCATCTGATTAGCTTGGCTTTGTGCGTGCGTGCGTGTGAGAGAGAGAGAGAGAGAGAGAGAGAGAGAGAGAGAGAGAGAGAGAGAGAGATGGGACTTGGAGATGAAGAGGGCTGCTCAAGATGAATTTTGAAGAACACATTCTAACAAAAACCAGGAAAGGCTCATTTGGGGAGTCAAAACTAATATTAAGAGCAAGTGAGCAGACAGGCTATAGAGGTCAGAGTTAATTACAGCCAGCAGCCATTTACATAGTGCCTACCCAGACCTGCTCCACTGGGAACAGCATATTCTAACTCCGAGCTGGCTGATATTAGTGAGGAGTGATTAGAATATGCCCATAGGGCCTTTTAAACTGTCCTCCTCTTGTTAAAGCATTTGTTTTCAGCAAGATTTATGGGCATGTCTGCTACACTTGAGCAGAGTTTCCAATGCGGAAGTCCTTCCATTTGCTAACCTTAGCTACCTAGCACCCTCCTGAGCTTCCTCCCTAGGAGAAAGACAGCCTTCCTATGGGTCTTCTTCCCCTGTGGAGAGATGGTAGGAGGTTTTCAGATCTCTGTCCAGTTTGCAAAAGTACCAGAGCCAAGAGCCACAGGCGGTGGGAAACTGCACGACCAGAGTGCCTCGTCTCTGCACCTGAAACCTCAGCAGGGTCTGGCTGCAGTGTTTGCAGGGTTATCATCTGGAGCTCAGCCATACAGCCACCATGCTAGTCTTAAGAAGAGACTGAAAATTTGTGGTAGGCAAGTGTTCTACTAGTGAGCTACACAGTCCCAGTCAATTTGAACATGATTTAAATGTTAACTTTTAATAGTAATAAGGAACTCCCAGACTAGATGTGAAGACCCAGTAAGGAAAATGAAATTCTCACCATTGCTTCACACACACACACACACACACACACACACACACACACACACACACACACACACACGCAAACCCCTGAGATGTCTAGACCTGAATTGCTCACCTGTGAAGGGTAGGTCTGGCCTTGGGTCACACTATGGGTCACAACTCTTCCAGTTTTAAACATTACGATTCCATCATCCTTCTTGCCCTGGCCAATGACTCTCACAAAATCAGGGACCATTCTATGAAGAAAGCAGGGGCATCTCAGAGATGCTGTCAACCTTCTCTGTGATTTGGGGTACCCTGCAGCAGATCCCAAGAGAAGGCTTCCATCTCCCAAGGTTAACACACACATATGGCTTCCTCTGGAAGGATTATTATAAAGCCCCTGAGGACCAGCTCTGTGCCATCTCCAGTAGGATTAAAAGGAAAGAATGGGCTCTGCTGCTGTACTGGGGTTCAAGGTGGAGGAAGAGGGACTCATTCCCAGCCAGGACTTGTGGTTGTACACAGCAACAGCTTACTGAGAGAAACTCACACATTGCTTTCCCGAATTCCTTTATCTATCTGATGAATACTTGCCTATTTGAAGTAGCTCTAGATGTCAGACATATAAAACGGAGAGGAAGGGCAGAGGCCACACGATTGCCATCTTTCCTAACCACATGATACGCTCCATGGCGTTCGTCAGAGTACAGAGTACTGACAGCTTATGGGAAAGCCCACATCCCATCTCCTGACAGCTTATGGAAAAGCCCACATCCCATCTCCTTGACAAAGCACCAAGATATGGAGGCTCAGGTGCTGAGACCCAAGGGAGAGCAAGACTACTTGGTGGTCCTGGGCAAAGGAGGAAAAGGGGCACAAAGCCTATGCCTAGAGCCCAGGAAACAGGCTAAATTCTACTCCTTCCAAGGTCTCTGTGTGGCAAACTAGTTGAACCCCTGAACCTTTACCTCTTTATCCTAAAGCAGACTTAAGAACACCAACTTTGGTGGCTTCTCACATCAGTGAGCTCATGTACAAAGTGCCTGTTGTGTGAACGATGACAAATGTCAGTTTCCTTATGCTCTCACTAGCCCCGGGTCCATGCAGGACGTGCACAATAGACTGCAGAACTATCACCTAGAAGACAGGGGCCAGGGACAAGCCAGGATGGGTTTGGCTTCACATGGTCCCTCCGCTGGCATAAAACACCTCAACTCTGCATGCCTGGCCAATGAAAGGAAGGAGATTGCACAGTGGACCTCATGGCTCTCTGTGTCTCCATTTCCCTTGGTTCCATCAAGATGAGACAAGAATACCCTACATGGAAGGGGGTATCCATGTCACAGCCACCCCCTAAATGTGGTGTTTCCACACTTTCTCTCACCTGGCCTACATGTGCCATGTGTGGTGATTACTGCTGAATTATTCATGAAAGAGGAAACTAAGGTTCATTAAAACAAATTACCCGAGCACCCAGTTCCAAACCAAGACCGTTTTGCTTTGAAGGTGTTTAACCCTTAAACACCTCGCGGAGATATCCTGGGCAGGACTTTCCATGGAAATAATTAGAGAAAAGTAAACAAGAGCATCCCACTATCAAGGTTGCTTGATGCAAGAAGACAGTCAATAAACCACAGGGTTCAAGGTGTGCCTGACTTCAATCCCTTTTTTCTCTCCCATCACTCAGCTAAATTCAGATCCAGGGGGTAAGTGCAATGGAAAGTAACACAAAATATGTTGAGAACGAATGCTCAAGGCAATCCCCACACATTTGTCTTGACAAAAGGAAGCCCAGAAGCCCTTACCACCACCTCTCTCAAGCCCTTCCCCCAGTCCGCCAGCCATGCTGTCTCCAACAGGGTGAGCTCCCTTCCATTCTTCAAACCCTAAAGGTGCTGCTAGGGGCCGAATGACTAGAGAAACCCTCTTCATGATAGATAGAAGGTTCTTTCTCCAGGGGCCTCAAAGGATTGAACTCTATCACTCTTTGGGTGAGATTTGGAATGCATCTCTGCTCGAAGACAGCGACTCAGATTCAGAAAGCAATTTGCCACAAAAGAAAAGGAGTGACAAGACTTGGTTGAAACTGTGCCCCCCAAGATGCACCACAGCCATGACCTTTTTTTGTTCTTTGTATTGAGACACACTGGCAGCTGTTCATCTGGGAATGACAAAGGTGTGGTCCCTCTGTCCAGAACCTCCAATCTTGCCATTCCAGGATCTAGCTTATTTCTCCATTCAACTCCCAGTAATACTTCCTGCAAGGGCACACCACCAGAGCCATTTCTGGGTTTAAAACAGCCACCTCATTAGAAACACTCAATGGTCTCTAAGTAGTCAATTAGGGGAAAATCACCCATATTCCAAGAGCACCTTGGCTTCATTTAAAAAGAAGCCAGCAACAGCAGCAGCAACAACAAAAAAAGAAGAAAAACCAACTGGCTACTATATTCCTCTAAAGACTCTTTTATTTTCAGAATCTGATTTATAGACAATTTCCCAGGAATGTCACTATTGTGTAAGTGGGGTACTCTTGTCCAGAGGCTGGGCCTTCCAGCCAGGGCCCCTTGTTCAGTTAGAGAGCCGAAGAGCCAGGTTGAGTTATTCATTAACTTCCTGTATGAAAACCGAATAATAAAACTGAAGTGTGTTAAACAAATCCAGATGAAGGGGTTTAAATCACCTCCAAGTCACCAGCCTTAAAACCGTTGTCATTTCCCCTGGAACAAACAAGCTCTCCCTTGCTATAGCACCACCTTATTAAATGGAGATAACAGTATTTATGTCCACCCTGGGGGTCATGGGCATGAAAAATTGATATGTTGTGGGGAACATGGGTAGGTAGCCCTCTGAGTCTACTTACAGCTCTCTGATTCCAAAACCTGTAGAGACTGGGAACAGAAAGCCATGGAGGTTGAGGAAGTGTGGCTTGTGAAAGGCAGACAGGCTGCTGTGACGGGCCATGGGAGTCAAACCCATCGCCCCTTAGTAACAACCACTTAGCTCTTATTCCTCCCTGGGGATTGATGTGTGAGCTAACAGCAGGCAGCTGTCTCCTCTGAGGAGGCTGCCACCGGGAACTACAAGACAACTTGAAGCCGCCACGCCAGAGCTAGGAAACCCCTCCTGGGTCCATCCTGTGAGCAACCAAGATGTGGTTAAAGACTCCAATTCTGCTGGGATCCCGCGTCTCCTAGGTTACAAGTGAAGACTGTGTTTTCCTTTATTACAACAGAAAATGTGTATTCCCTGGGGACTGTGTGAACATCTGTGTAAGGGGCACTGTGTGTATGAGTGTGTGTGTGAGTGTGTGTGTGTGTGTGTGCGTGGGTGCGTGCGTGTGTACATGTGTACACGCGCGCATGTACACACCACTCAGGTAAGCAGCACCTCAGACCCAGCTCTCCCCCTAAGCTTTCTCCAGGTATTTAAAATTCACAGCACCTTATGGCTGTTCTGACGAGCCAGCCTGCTGTAGGTATACAGAGGTGCAGTTGAGTTTAAGGCAAACAGTCTCAGGACACTAATTAAAACAGAGGAAGTGATCTCCTACTCAAATTTCCTTTCCAATCAAGCTCCATAAAAATCACTAGGTTATATCCAATTGGCAGAGGGAGTCACTGTGGCTGGCAGCTGCGTACAGCAGACAGAGCAAACAGACCTCGGCCCTGGGGTAGTTATAGGGTGTCTTATAAAACACCCGCAGCAGATACTCGGGGCTCTCTGCCCTGTGGCTTCATCTAATCTTTTGTAGTCTCATTTATGAAGTTATGGTTCAGTGTCCATAAGGAATTGGGAGAGGAGAGGCACAGTTGATTGGCTTTAGGAAACATTGACTCAAGCAACTCAACCCTGAACCTAACTGCTTTACACTGATTGTTGGTGAGGAATGAGGGATGTGGGTTAGGAAGGGGGACAGCTCATTTGGTCAAGCACTTGCCCTGGGACCTGAGTTCAACTTCCAGGAGTCACATTTTAAAAGTCTTGAAGGCTCAACGGCCAGCTGTCACATTCCAGGCCCATTGGGCATCTACCAATGAGCTCAGAGGGAACACATGGACTACAAACATTCCAGGCCTTTGTTGATGCATCAGGTGAGTGGGCATCCTGGCACCTGCTTCTGTGTTCCTCAATGAAGACCACAGCTTAAAACTACAGAAATTTGCTCTTGCATTCTGGAGGCCAGAACCATTTTCCAAGGCTGAAATGAGAAGAACCAGCAGGGGCAGGCTGTTGGAGCCGCCGATGCCAACATTCCTTGGCTTGTGGCCATATCACTCCAATCTCTGCCTCTGCCTCTACATTGTCTTCATACCCCTCCCTTAGAAAGACACTTGTGAGGACATTCGGGCCCACCCACGTTATCCAAGATGATGTCTCATGTCCAGACACATCAGCCGGATCACATTTGCATAGATGCTTTTCCCAATTAAGGTAACACAGATAACAGGGGACATTTTCAGCCTCCCATTGCTAATACATACCCTAAGAGAATACCCTGTACAAGATCTTACTGGATTCTTTACAAACATTAAGAAATCATACCCAGGCATGGTAATATACACCTGTGATCACATGGCAATATACGCCCAGCAACAGAGGATGGTGAGTTAAAGGACAGTCTGAGAAATGTAGCAAGTTTCAGGTCAGTCTGAGCTACATAGGAAGACCTTGCCAGAAAGAAGGGAGAAAAAAAAAGAATGTCATCTCCACACGGGCTTTAGAAATACATTAGAGAATCAAGTGTGGTCCCTGGACCATTCGCATGACCTAGAAACATGTCAGAAAGGACATTCTTGTCCATCCAATCTCACACTCCAACCATTTATATTTTAGCAAGCCTTCCAAACAATTCTAATGAATGCTAGTGCTTGAAGACTATTGGACTAGAGACCACAGGGTTCCTTTGTTCTAGTGTTCTGCTCCTAAGATCTCTACTAAGCCAGTGTACGGGTTATGCTTTAAAACCACCACATTATAGATCCTCCTATTCCCCTACTCATTAAACAGTAAGCAAAGTCTTAATGCTACCAACATAAGACCTAAGAGATGCTATAATCAGTTATCCTACAAATACAGGGAGGGCATCAACCAGCCACCCTCCTCAGCAATGGTACCCATCTGATAGCTGAGCATGCTTCTCTGATCTATGCTGCTGTAGGGCATACAGCAAACAGGTATGACACCCAGGCAATGGCCACAAGAACTTGACAGTCAGAATGAAGAAGCCATCAGAGACACAGGAAGCATCTTTAAATCCCTGAAGCACCATTGCATGATTTCCCACCTCATTTTGTCACTTGTACTCTAACTGATGCCATGAACAGCACTGCCTCAAAGTAGCAGCATGGGCTCGCCACTGGCTTGCCCAGGAACAGCGCCATCCCAAGCTCAGGACTGCTTCTCCCCCGCCTGGTTCCTATCTGCTCTCTGAATTGGGCCTTTCCCTCTCTGCAGCTCAGTTTCTTCATGGAGAGAATGAGGAACATTGGCTGGAATATCACTTATGACCAAATGGATTTTTCTAGTTGGTAATGATGGTCCAGAGACCAAACTGAAAAAGCCACTGCTCTGAGAAGTGACACCAGAATTCAAGGCAGTGGTGATGCCTGAAGCTGAACGATTGTGGCAAGTAGCACTTTAAAAGCCATAATTTGGGTACTCCTCACTTCCGCCCCATGAAGCTTTGTCCTCATCCCCGTTTTATAGAGGAGAAACTGAGGCAAAAGGAATGTCTGAATAACCTTCTCATGGTCTTCCAGCTAGCAAGTTGTAGGGCTGAGCTTTGAACCTGTGCTCTGAACCTCAGGTTTTGCACCAACTATGGTCACACCTACTCAGGTTTTGAAAGACAACCAACCCAAAATAACCATCAAAAGCAGAATCAAGTATTGTGTGTCCTACAAGATGCTGGAGTTTTTTTTTTTAATAAAACTTTGTTTCCTTTTTAATGTGGCTACTAGGAACACCTGTTTGATTGGATCTCTGGGAGACATACATTTTCATTATGAAAATTCTCGGAACCACACAGATAAGAGCTAGAAGCTCTGGCAAGGGAGTGGGGACTAGAAGTTCCTGTGAGATGAAGCGATGCAGAGAGGGAACAGAAGCAAGTGTGGGGCAGAGAAGGCAGTCCTGGGGCCCAGGCCCACCGGAGTAGTATTCTCTCATCAGAGCGTTGTCTGGGCAACAGGTGTGCTCAGGCTGCAGCTCAACCAGCCCACCTAGCAGTGTAAGACCTGAACAGGTAGCACTTTACAGTGCCTGCAGGTGACAATCCTGCCCCTTTATTTCCTTGAGGTAGACACAATTCATTTGCACTTTCTATAAAGATGTGTGCAAAGCATTGGGGTTCAGACAGAAGCAAGTCCCAGGGAACTGGGACAAACAAATACAACCCAAGGACAGATGGTTCTGTACCCAAGTTGGTGTTTGAGGATTAACCTCCCTAGCACACTCATTGTCATCAAAAATTCTTACCGGAGCTGGGTGGTGGTGGAACACGCCTCTAATTTCAGCACTCAGGAGGCAGAGGCAGGCGGATCTCTGTGAGTTCGAGGCCAGCCTGGTCTACAGAGTGAGTTTCAGGACAGGCTCCAAAGCTACAGAGAAACCCTGTCTCAAAAAAAGAAAATAAACCTCTTATTGGACCATGAATGGGCTGTACACACCTAAAACCCAGCACTTGGGACACTGAAGCAGGAAAATAAGAAAGTTAAGGTCACCCTCTAGCCACATACAGCAATTTTCTGGTCATCCCATGCTACAAGGTATCCTGTCAAAAAATGCCTAATTTCTTGAGTTCTTTATATATTTTCAAGAGCAGACCTCTGTCTGATGTGAAGTTGGTGAAGATCTTTTTCCATACGATAGGCTGCCTTTTTGTCTTATTGACTGTGTCCTTTGCTTTACAGAAGCTTCTCAATTTCAGGATGTCTCACTTATTTATTGTTGCTCTCAGTGTCTGTGCTACTGGTGTTATATTTAGGAAGTGGTCTCCTGTGCCCATGCATTGAATGCTACTTCCCACTTTCTCTTCTACCAGGTTCAGTGTGGTCGGATTTATATTGAGGTCTTTAATCCATTTGGACTTGAGTTTTGTGCATGGGGATAAATATGGATCTATTTTTATTCTTCTACATATTGGCATCCAGTTATGACAGCACCACAGAGGACTGATATCCAAAATATACAAAGAACTCATGAAATTAGACATCAAAATTCCAAATAACCCAATTTTTAAAATGGGGTACAGAACTATACAGAGAATTCTCAACAGAAGAATCTCAAATGGCCAAAAGAAACTTAAGGAAATGTTCAACATTTTTAGCCATCAGGGAAATGCAAATCAAAACAACTTTGAGAAACCATCTTACACCTGTCAGAATGGCTAAGATCAAAAACACCAATAATAGCTTATGCTGGAGAGGATGTAGAGGAAGGGGAACACTCCTCCATTGCTGGTGGGAATGCAAACTTGTATAACCACTTTGAAAAATCAGTATTCTGAGAAAAATTTTCTCAGAAAATTGGGAATCAACCTACCTCAGGACCCAGCAATACCACTCTAGGGCATATAACCAAAAGATGCTCAATCATATTACAAGGACATTTGTTTAACTATGTTCATAGCGGCATTATTTGTAACAGCCATAACCTGGAAACAACATAGATGCCCTCAACTGAAAAATGGATAAAGAAAATGTGGCACATTTACACATTAGAGTACCACTCAGCGGAAAAAAAAATCTTGAAATTTGCATGCAAATAGGCAAATAGATAGAACTAGAAAAAATATCCTGAGTGAGGTAACCCAGACCCAGAAAGATGAACATGGTATGTACTCATTCATAAGCGGATCTAGCTGTAAAGCAAAGGATTTTGAGCTATAGTTCATGATCCTAGAGAAGCTAAGTAACAAGGTGAACCCTAAGAAAAACACACATAGATCCACCTGGAAAGGGGACATAGACAAGATCGCAAGACAAAATTGGGAGCATGGGGTGGAAGGAGTAAGGAGGGCAGAAGGGGAAGAAGAGGGGAGAAGGGGAGGGGGAGGAGATAAAGGAAGTATAGAGGTGAGAGCAAGGAAAGAGATATTTTGACTGAGGGAGCTATTACGTGACTAGCAAGAAACCTGGCACTAGAAATATTTCACAAGCTAAGACCCTAAGCAATAGAGGAGAAGGTGCCTGAACTGGCCTTGCTCTGTAGTCAGACTGATGAATATCTTAAATATCATCATAGAACCTTCATCCAGCAACTGATGAAAAAAGGCAGAGACTGGCATCAGAGCACAGGACTGAGCTCCCAAAGTCCAGTTGAAGAGTCGGAGGAGTGAGAATATGAGCAAAGAGGTCAAGACCATGATGGGTATACCCACTGAAACAGTTTACCTGAGCTAACGGGAGCTCACCAACTCCAGCCAGACAGGGAAGGAAACAGTATTGGTTCAAACTAGTCCCTCTGAATGTGGGTGACAGTTGTATGGCTGGGGCAGACTGCAGGACCACTGGCAGTGGCACTAGGATTTATCCTGCTTGCATGGCTTTTTTGGAACCTACTCTCTTTGGATGGATTCCTTGTTTGGCCTACATATAGCAGGGATGGCCTTAGACCTTTCCCAAAGCAATGAGCCTTACCCTCTATAAGGAGAGGATGAGGGGTGAGGTGGTGGTAGGTGGAGGGAATGGGAGGAGCAGAGGGAGTGGGAACTGGGATTGGTATGTAAAATGAAAAAAATATTGTTTTCTTTAAAAATAGATAAATAAATAAATTTTTAAAATGCAAGGAGACTTGGGAGAGGTCTTTGGTGGATGAGGTGCTTGCTGTGAAATCATTGGGGCTGGAAATCAGATTCCCAGAAGCCATGTGAGTGTCAGGTGGATGTGGTTCACCTGTAACTCTACCTCTAGGAAGGTTGAGACAGGGGAATCTCTACAGCAATCTGGCTAACTAGACTAGTTATATCGTCAAGCTCTGGGTTCAACTAAAAGACCCTACTTCAAAGAATAAGGCAGAGAATGTCTGGAGAAGACTCCCAGCATTAACCTTACACGCACATGTATGCACGCACAGTGCACCTCCATGTACACACAGACATAGTGACACCCACACAAACACAAACTAAAACGAAAAGAAATCGGGTATTCAAACTGTCCTGTGCAGTTGCTGTAGCTACAGACTGGACCCAACAAATGCTACTTTTTGCCTTAACTGAAGAAGACTCTCTCTGCAGTGTATGGGAGTGAATGCCTAGGATGCTGACTATAAGTGACGGTGGAGGGCCTAGCCCTAAGGAAATCAATTACACCACCCCTTCTAAGGCTCAGGGTATACTGCAGAAGCAGAGAAGGAAAGAATGTAAGAGTTCAAAGACAGGGAGGGCTGTGAAACACCATCCTCTAGACACAACAAAACCAATGCAATTGTGAACTCATAGCCACTCAAGTTACAGGTATTGAATCTACACAGGCTGGCCCTGTCAATGATCACTCATGGATTGGGGAAAGGGTTTATGGATCCTCCCCTACTCTGAACTATTGGCCACTAATAGACTCTGGGAAAGGGTTAGTCACTGCTATCGGCTGTGTGCCCACTGCTGATCCCACCAAGCTCCAACAGATAGCTCCAATTCATGACTCAGTGGACCAACAGAACAACGGAACAACAACAAAAAAAAATAAGAAGAAGAATTAGAGATATTTGTAGAAAAAGAGGAAGTAAAAAGAAAGTGGGGATGTGTATAATCATAATGCATTATGTACATGCATGAAATTATCAATGAACAAAATCAAGAAAAGAAACAAAGCAGCCAGGGAGATGGCTCAGTTAATACAGTGTAAAGATGAGAACCTGGATTCTGATCCCTGGCACTTATATAAAAGCTGGGCATGTGGATGTGCATCTGTAACCCTAGCTTGAGGATGTGGATACAGGAAGATCCCAGGAGCTTGCTGGCCAGACATCTGCCAATTGGTGAGTTCTAACCTCGTGGAGAGACCCTGTCTCAAGAAATAAGGTAATCCAGGAAGATACCAAATGCTGACCTCTGGCTGCCACATGCACATACAAGTGCACACTCACCAACATTTACACATGCACATACACAAGCAAGCACTCACATAGATAATACACACACACAAGCAACAACAACAGAAACCTTACTGGGCTAAGATAATATAGACGATCGTAGATTTGGCGACTTCAAATGAAACAAAAAACAAAAGTATCCAATTAATTAAGGATTCTGATTTTTGTCCATTTTCATTTGAGTCTTCTGTTTGATAGGCCATACAGGTGGTACAGAAATAACTAACATTTAATTGATGTGTTAAAGTTCAAAATAGAACTTTCACATGCAACATTTGATCCTCAGAATAGCCTTCTAGTGAAGCATGTTGTTAACCGTGTAGGTAAGGCATGTTGTCTGTCATTCCTATCTTGTCTCACATGTTTGTGGAATAAAAGTGAAGATGATGAAGGGATGCTGTATTTTGTCAAACGCTTTTTCGGCATCCAATGAGATGATCATGTGGTTTTTATTTTATAGCTTGTTTATATGATGGATTACGTTGACAGATTTTCGTATGTTGAACCATCCCTGCATCTGTGGGATGAAGCCGACTTGGTCATGGTGGATGATGGTTCTGATGTGTTCTTGGATTCTATTTGCTAGTATTTTATTTAGTATTTTTGCATCAATGTTCATGAGTGAGATTGGTCTGTAATTTTCTTTCTCAGTATTGTCTTTCTGTGGTTTGGGTATCAGGGTAATTGTAGCCTCATAAAAAGAGTTTGGCAATGTTCCCTCTGTTTCTATTGTGTGAAATAATTTGAGGAGAATTGGTATTAGTTCCTCTTTGAAAGTCTTGTAGAATTCTGAGTTGAAACCATCTGGTCCTGGGCTTTCTTTGGTTGGGAGACTTTTGATGACTGTTTCTATTTCTTCAGCAGTTGTAGGTCTGTTTAATTTGCTTATCTGGTCTCGATTTAATTTTGGTAATTGATATTTATCCAGAAAGTTGTCCATTTCCTTTGGAATGCAAGCTGGTACAACCCCTATGGATGTCAGTGTGGCGATTTCTCAGAAAATTAGGAAACAACCTTCCTCAAGACCCAGTAATACCACTTTTGGGTATATACGCAAAAGATGCTCAATCGTGCCACAAGGACATGTGCTCAACTATGTTCATAGCAGCTTTATTTGTCATAGCCAGAAACTGGAAACAACCTAAATGCCCCTCGATCGAAGAATGGATAAAAAAAATGTGGTACATTTACACAATGGAGTACTACATAGCAGAAAAAAATAACGACAGCCTAAATTTTGCAGGAAAATGGAT